>APFE030866367.1:0-27662 GCA_000404065.3 Pinus taeda
ACACCCCCCTGCTTACCCTTTTTCATGCCCTCATGAAAACTGTGTAATTTACATGCAAGGCAGTTAGGGAATAGACTGGAGAGGGATTTTCGTGAAGTGGTCTAAAACCATGATGTGTAGCTAAAACTTAAAAAATATGCCCTGTTTCGCCTTCAAGCAATTCATATAGGGCCTTATACCCTGCTGTAGGATACCAGATAATTGGACTTCGAAACCTACAACCTAGCTAATACGAGCCTTCTGTCAAGATGAGGTTACTATAGGTAACCAGGCGACTAGCAGCTAACTTAAAATTTTCGTAATTGAATGGCTCTCTGTCCTGAACATTCCAATTGGAAGTCTTCCATCGGAGTTTAGTTGATGTTATGGTAAGGTCTTTGATGGATAGGAAGTATTCTACCCCTTGCTGGACAACTGCTCTATGAATGGGTCCTAATGTTTGGATCACACCCTTCTTTCTCACTAAGCTTCTATGCTTATCTCACAGTTGTAATGGGTTTTTCGATTCACCCCTTACCCAAAGGTCTAACCCATTTTCTTGTCTCTGAAAGGTGTTATAGGCGTTAAGCCACTTTAAATAGTTAACAAGAAAAGAGATGAATGCCTGAAGCTGGATATCACCCACAAAAGGACTGGGATTCGTTTCCATTTCATCCTCCAACAAAAAATTATGAAAATAAAACTCACATAGAAACCGCTGAACTTTCACCCCATAATGTTTACAACAGTTTATAAAATCATCAATATTTTTTAACTCTATAGGTACCCTTGCCTTGACAGCCTTAATTTTTAACTGTAAATACCTTTCTAACAAAAGCAAAGCATAATTTTTTGGCAGGTGCCCTACATGCTAGAACATTAGTATATAGAGAATAGAGAGTATCCATTTGAATCATGACTGTGTCTAGTCTATTGGTTACCTTTTTAACTTTTTCCTCTACCCTCTGACATCTATCAAAGGCCTCGTTCTCTGATGCATTGACGTTCTTTACTTGCTGTTGTAACTTTTGATATTTCTCCTGAGGAACAGTTTCTTTTGTGAGCTTTTCTATAGTCTACTGAGCCTATGCCAGATCCTCTTGGCGTTTTACTGCCCTAGGGTCATTGTCCGTCAAAACACTTTTAAGTTGAAGATCTACCCAGATCTTCTTATTGCGACATCTGGTTTCCTCAGTCTATGTTTCTTTATCATGAACTATTCATCGGTCGTGATGCTAGAGGACAATGCCTTTGTCTGGACATCCTTATTACAAACTGGTGTGTCTTCTATTTGGACCTCTAAGTTTGTAATAAGCACATGTTGTTCCTTGCCATCCCTAATGGATATGGGCTCAGTTTGAATCCCTTTGGCCTTTATTTTATGGGGTTTTGTCTGGGTGGCCGCATCCTTTGTTCCTAGGGTTCTTTTTTATATTCTCCCCATTTTTAGGACCCTTATTTTTTGTCTGAGTTGTTTTACTACATTTAGTAGCCTTTGTTGTTCCTTTCACAGCCTTTTGATTTCATTCGTTTTCTTCTTCGAAGGAACAACTATTTCTTTTCTTGGGCCTGGGCTTTGTTCTTCAGGGATTGTACCCTCTCCCTGGCTTATTTCCATATTTTCTATTTGGAACACTTCTTCAATGTTCTCATCCTCCTGATTAGGTTTCTCAGGGGAGGTAACCCTGGTATGATCCACTATTGCCCATGTGGCTTCTGTTTTTACTTCTTCTTCGTCATTCATCTCCTCAGATGCACTCTTGCTATGAGCAGAGTGTTCCTATGATTGTCTTGCCTCAATATCAAGGTATAGTGGGCTGTGGGGCTAGATATACTCACCCATATTTGCAAACATTTCGGCCTATTCATATTCTTGTAGAGTTTTTTGTAATGGGCTTCTGTTGGGTGGCTCTTCTTCCTCCCCTTCTTCCTCATCGGGGTGCTCAGTTTCCTCTTCCGGTTCCTCTTCCATGTTTTCTTCTAATTCTTCTTCTTGATATCCCCTCCTTCAATTTTTTGGGGTTGCTCATCCTCTGAGCCATATATCTCTAAGGTTTGGCTACTGTTATCTTGGAGACTTCCCAATATTCCCTTGCTTCTCCCCAATCTAGTAGACTGTTTGCATTTCTTTGGTCTAATTGATGTGCTGGTGGTTCTTTTTCTTTTCAGGCTGGTAAGGCCAATCCCCCATCTATTGAGAATACCAATTCTTCCCAGCTAATCTGCTGCTGAGCAAGACTATAGCTAGCTATTAGCTGAATTAAGCCGTGATGACTTACTACCATCTCTATATGACGAGATTTCCTTATGCTTCAAGCAACATCTTGCAATAAATATGTAGGCAAATTTACAACACATTTTTGTTTTAATACTGGTAATAATTTGAGATGGCGTGGTCTTACCACATCCTTTCTCCCATCGCATGTGATATAGCATTGCACAATTCTAGCTAATTCTACCCATGGTTCTCCCAGGATTGTAGGCGAGACTCACTTTCCTTTGACAGTAAGGTTCTGTCCTTCGTCTTGGAATATGGCTATGGCATCTCGAAGTCTTAATTTTTTCTAGGTCCATACTGGTCCAACAATTGGTAGTCCTGATACTTTAGCAATTACCGCATCTGTTACTATTATTTTCCTTCCCCTCACCATGGAACGGTCTTCCTGCAAATTCTACAGAAATTCAATGGCCACCGTTTCATGAGACTGTGTAGTTTGTTAAGGTAGGCAATCCATCCTGCTCTCACTAGAATTTCACATACAACATCTGAGATTATTAACACCTGTGATTCACTGGGTATTGATCTGCCTCCCATTTTGTTCAAGATTAGCACACTGTTAATTTTTATAGAGCAAAAACACAGAAATGACAATGGAACAACAAGCTGTGCATATTGGGAAATATCAATACCGTTAAACTTGCTATTTCCGAGTTCTGATGGAGTCATAGTACCTCCAAATATGGAGTTGACACGTATGCCCGTGTATTTTGGAGGTCACCCGTGCCCCCCTGAAATATGGTAGGTCGTCCTCAACCGAAAAATGAAGGAGCAGTGTGCTAGACTGCAATCGTATAATAAAAAGAAAGGAATGGCGTATATATCCATGACATGATTACAAAAAGCAGCGGATTACTGAAATCGAGGCTTCTCATGGAAATCACGAATAGATATAGAAATTCTATGAAATGATGCGAAAAATAGGGGAGAGGACAGCTGACGTAAGTGAAAATGCTTATGCGGTCATTATCCACTTTAACCATTATGATTGATTTATAAAAAAAAATTCATGTGTAAGAGCTTCGAAAGGGTTATACAACATAATCTCATGTGAAATCAAGATAAAGATATAAGAAAAGGGTTTATAATGACTATTGGTGTATGAAAAGTATTGCTTCAATACCATCAACAGAGCTCTGTTGCCCACAGGTGTTCATAACCTTGAGAAAGTTGCTTGTTTCACCCTTCGAACCATAATCCTTTATGTATGCCTAGGAAAGTGCTATGTGATGTCAGAATGGAGGCCATTATGCTGGCTTGGTAACCAGATGAATCACAATGCCATTCACCAGGAAGGAGTGAAAGGTGGGCAAGCTAGCTCGTGATGAAACCTCCTGTTCCAAGGACATTTTTATTTTTTTGATATGCCTCTTGGAGCATATCCCTGGTGTGGTGGCCATAGTGGGAATGCCACTTCACTACTTCCTTATGATCATGGTAGGCTGACTCTTGATGAGACCCCCTATCCTTCATCTGACAAATCATGTTAGTAACCATATAGATATCTAATTTTCTCTTCTTCTTTTTTTTCTTTTATATAGCACATTCCTATTTATATATAGAGGATGGCTCAATACTCCTTAAGAGTAGGGATGGTGGAAGAAGCCTGAACATCTCAATAGAGGAAAATCTGCCCTTATTCTTATTCAATAATAATGATCAAAGAGAATTATGAAGATTAAGAAAGAACCAACATGATAAAAATAATCAATCAAATTGGTTTTAGTGAAAATAAAGACAGCAAAGTGATATAAATAGTTGTGTCATTTCCTCTTTTTTCTTATCGATACAAAGCAATTTCTCTAAAGATAATGATTTTTCTTTGGTTTGTTCATTTTAGTATCTTCTAGTTTTTGTGTTCTTGCATAAATGTATACCTATGCCTTAAAAGGATCATAAATAGTGAACCATCACTCACAAAAATCCTCTAAATGATGTTCTTTAAGAAACACACACACACACACACCCAAATAATGCACTCAGAAAGTGTTGTTCCTTATATGGAACAAATGCTAGTCCTTAAGAGGGACAACAAAAAGAATATCTACATGCAAAACCGTGGTTCCTTTAAGAGGAATGCAAACAAAAGAAACAAATACACTCGAAACTGTTGTTCCTTAAGAGGAACAACAGTTGTTCCTTAAGAGGAACAACAGCTATTCCTTAAACAGAACAACAAATAAAGCAAGTGCGAAATAAAATACAGATCCTTTGGTGGAACAGCCTAATATCATCCAAAATCGAAATTGCTGCTCCTTCGGAAAGAACAGCAGAAAGAAAAAAATGCTAAGGAGGGCTATTCCTTTAAAAGGAATGGAAAAACAAACTGGCAGAAGTGCTATACCTTCAGAAAGGAATGACAAAAATGCGAAAGTGTTGTTCCTTCAGAAAGGAACAACAAAAATGTTGAAATTTTGTTCCTTTGGAAAAGAACAACAAAAATACGGAAATGTTGTTCCTTCAGAAAGGAACAACAAAATGCGAAAGTGTTGTTCCTTTGGAAAGGAACAACAAAAATGCAGAAATGTTGTTCCTTCAGAAAGGAACAGAAAAAATGTGAAAGTGTTGTGCCTTCGGAAAGGAACAACAAAATGTGAAAGTGATGTTCCTTCGGAAAGGAACAACAAAAATGCGGAAATGTTGTTCCTTTGGAAAAGAATAGCAAAAATGCAGAAATATTGTTTCTTTGGAAAGGAACAGTAAAATGTGAAAGTGTTGTTCCTTTGGAAAGGAATAGAAAAAATGCGGAAATGTTGTTCCTTTTGGAAAGGAACAACACAAATGCAGAAGTACTGTTCCTTCGAAAAGGAACAACAAAAATGTGGAAATGCTATTCCTTCGGAAAGGAACAACAAAAAAACAAGAAAATTAAGTAGAAATGCAAAAATTTGTATAGAAAGTAGTTTATACAAGCAGAAAATAAAAACTCATGTACAAAATTTAAGAACAATGGGATTATTTAGTGAACCAATGCCGAGGAAGGATTATTTTCCTGAGCAAGAATTTGCATATCAGAATCTTCTCGTAGCTATTGGTAAAAGGATTCCCAAGTAAGCGGTTTATGATACAGTCACACTTGGTGACCATTTGCTTTAAAGGTATGTCCAGATCTGTCGATAGTAGTCAAAGTAATGGTGCCATTGTCATGAACTTTCTGTATTTCATATGGTCCAAGCCATCGATTCTAAAGCTTTCCCGGAAAATCCTAAAACCTGAAATCATATGGGAGTGCCCAATCTCCTTCGTGGAAGATTTTCTTTTTGATCAGGGCGTCGTGCCATTTTTCTCTCTGCTATTGAATTAATGCAGTGTGTTGAAGAGCTGAGAGCCTAATTTCATCTAGCTCGTTAATTTACTATAATCTGTTAGTTTGGGCCTTATTTAAATTCAGATCGATCTCCTGTGTTTTTCTTAATGTTTGTATTTCGAACTTTATTGGAAAGATGGGTTCTTTTCCAAATACTAGCTGATACGGTGAATAGCCGGTGGTGTTTCTCCATGTTGTTTGGTATGCCCACAAGGCTTTGTGCAATCTTGAAGCCCAGTCACATCTGTACGATGCAACTATTTTTGTAAGTATTGCTTCTATCACCTTATTCGTGCTCTCTACTTGGTCATTTTCCTGTGGGTGATATGAAGTGGTAATTTTGTGCTGAATGTGATAATTTGTTAATGTTGCAGCGATTTTATTACCTACAAACTACAATCATCCGTCCGTGATTATGTCTCTCAAGAGGCCATATCACACAAATATTTGGAACAGGAAATGAATCATAGAGTCCTTTGCAGCTCTTGGAAGTGCCTCTGCTTCAACCCATTTAATAACATACTCTGTTGCTACTAGAATATATGTTTTTGATTTGATGATGGGTTGATCAGACCAACAAAATTGAGTGCACAATGCTCAAATGGCTCAATTACTAACTGTGGGTTTAAATACATTTCGTTGGACTGTCCACGATGTCCTTCTCTTTGGCAACTATCACAGGCTTGAACAAATTTCTTAGCGTATTTAAAGATTGTGGGCCAGTAATAACCTGTTTGCAAAACCTTGTGACCAGTCCTGTAATCTGCGACATGTTCGCCACACGATCCATCATGAAAAGCTTTCAGAATGTCAAATATTTCATCTTTACGGATGCATCTTCTGATGTGCATATCTACCCCTATATGAAATAGGTAGCCCCCAGTGCAAGAAAATCGGGTACTACATTGCACAATCTATTTTCGTTCATTGGGGGTTAGATGCTTTGTAATTTGCCTACTGCTAAATAATTTGCAACATCAGCATACCAGGGTTTCTTGACAGTAACAACAAACAAATGTTCATTTGGGAATTGATCTTCCACTGCTATTGCGTCTTCTAGCTTCGACATTCGTGAGAGTAGATCAGCTATAGGATTCTCTTTTCCAAGTCGATCCTTTTTTGTGATGTCAAATTCCTGCAATAAAATCAACCATCTTGTTACTCTACCATTTGTAATAGGTTTATCTGCTAAGTATTTTATGGTAGAGTGATTTATATATAAAACAATAGGATATCCAGTGATATAATGCCTAAATTTATTTATAGCATGTATTACAGCTAAAAACTCTTTTTCAGTTATGATATAGTTTAGCTCAGAAGGAGACAAATTCTTGCTAATATAATAGATTGCATATGGTTTTTTTGTCTTCTTCCTGCCCAAGGACTACTCCAATAGCTGTGTCTGAAGAATTTGGTGAAATTTGAAATGGAAAATCCCAATTTGGGCCTCTGAGCACTGGGGTTGTTGACACAAGCCTTTTCAGATCCTCAAAAGCATGGTCACATTTATCTGTCCAAATAAAATCAACATTCCCTGTCATTGCGTATAGAGGTGTAGTTATTTGAGAAAAATGCTCTATGAATATCCTATAATAACCAGCAAATCCTAGAAAACTATGTACCTCTGTATGTGTGGTAGGAGTTGGTATTAACAAAATTATTTGAATTTTGGCCGGATCTACCTATATTCCAGCTGCTGAGATATAATGACCTAGGATGAGCCCTTTGGTCATCATAATATGGCACTTTTCATGGCCCAAGTAGATCCTGGTGGCAATATATTGTTGCAACACCTTTTCCAATGTGTCTAGTGCTGGCTCAAAATCATCTCCATATGTTGTGAAATCATCCATATATACTTCGAGCCCTTCATTTATTAAATCTGAAAAGATGCTGAGGATGGCCCTCCGAAATGTGGCAGGGGCATTGCATAGGCCAAAGGGTAGGAATCTGTAAGCAAATTTTCCAAAAGGACAGGTAAAAGTAGTTTTATCCTGGTCTTCAAGGGCGATCTGAATCTGATTGTATCCACTGAAGCCATCCAAGAAAGAAAAGAATTTCTTTCCTACTAATGTGTCTAATACCTGATCAATGAATGGAAGGGTAAAGTGGTCTTTCTAGGTTGCTTTGTTTAATTCTCTGTAATCTACACAAATCCTCCATTTTCCATTCTTCTTTGGAACCACTACTAGTGGAGAGACCCACTTGCTATCGGAGATTGGATAAATAAATTTTACTTCTAAAATTTTTTGTAACTCAGCTTTCACAACATCCTTTAAGTGAGGGTTGAGTCTTCGTTGGGGTTGGTGAACGGGTCTAGCATCCTTTTCTGTATAAACATGGTGAGTACATAGCTGGGGATCAATTCCCTTCATGTCCGGATAATCCCATGCATAAGCTTCCTTATATTTTCTCAATAGTTGGACCAGTTTTTCTTCTTGTTCAGGAGTCAGGTTTTTGTTAATGTTAAAGGTTTTTCGTGGCTCAATCTCTATAGTTTTGCTGTTTGAAACAGAGGTAGTGAGTATTGATTGATCATGAGTGTCTTTGAGGGGATGTTCTTCTAGTTCATTATCAAATGTTACCTCTATCATGTGACATTGTACATGGGATCTGGATTCGGATTAGTTAATGAAGTTGTTAATAACATCATCCTCTATTTGGTATTTAAAATCGAGGGCATTTTCTATGGTTAATGGGGACCTAGTGTTTTCTGTGAGATATGATACAGGTTGTTTGTTAATTTTCATTATTGTTAAACTTGGCTCGGTTGGAGGGTATAGGGCTAGATTCTTGATATTACTCCCTCTAGTTATAGTCATACTAGTTGGTAGCCAATGTAAGCATCAACAGTCGCTAGCCAAGGTCTACCTAAGATTAAAGGGTGTCCATCAAGTCAGTTTTTGGGGTTGATTATCATAAAGTCGGCAGGGTATTCCCAGGAATCTACATATACCATTACATCATGTAGTGTACCTTCTGGCTTAACTTCCAATCGGTCAGCCACTTTCAATAAGGTGGTGGTTGGTTCCACTAATGTAATGCCAAGTTTTTGACGAGTCGTGGCTGTTAAAATATTAGTTGTAGCCCCCAAATCAACTAGGGCATTAGAAAAGGTTTGTCCATTGATTTGCACCATCACTGTAGGATTCCTTGGGTCTTCATATTTGACAGGTGCTTCTCTTCTTGATAATAGATCAGATAGGGTGCCAACTACTTGGACGGTTGGGTTAGTTGTTATTCTCCTCTTTAGCTTTCTTATACATAACTCTTTGATGATTTTTGCATATATTGGGATATCTTGGATAGCTTGGAGGAGTGGGATTTTTATACAAAAATTTCTTAGTTATCCCAGAAGATCAAAGTCAAGATGTTCTATAGGGGGTCGTACGATTAATCATTCTGGGAATGAGGGAGAAGACGTGGTTGCTTGGTCGCGGGTTTTTTGTCTGCCCACATCCTCTTCTTGTAGTGGTTGTTCTACAGGTAACAGATTTTCAACTTGAGCATTTTTATCTCCCTCAGTTTCTGTTATGTGCCCAAACCTTAATTGAATGTCATTGCACTCCCTTACGTTGGTTTCTAGTTCTAGTGTTTCGATTATTTGAACACATTGAATTGGTCTATTATTAGGGTTCGGGTTGGGTTGGGCTGGGAGTTGCGGTCTTAAGTTGGACCAGGGATTTTGTTGTAGTGTATATGGCACTAGCAGTGTGGGTTGAGGGAGAGGAATGGTTCCAACTGGCTGATTCATTAGTGTTTGCCAATTTAACTGCCAGGCTTGACTTTGTGAAGTGGAAGGGGACCATTATGTTGGGTATGCATTGTTTTTCCAACATGGTGGAGAGTAGGGAAAGTTTGGCCAATTAGTTTGGCTTGTTTGATTTGGCCATGGTGATGAGGGAAATGGTTGTTGTGACCAGCTTGGAAAGGGTGGCTGATTTTGCCACACTGTATTATATTACTGAGCATGATATTGCAGAAGTTGGAAAGAAGAAGATGTATCAGAGGGCATACCTAGTTGTCATCGCCGCTATTGATGACGTTGATTGAGTAGGTACACTGGTTTTGATTCTTCTTCCACTTCTTTGTACACTACTTTCAAACTTGGGAGTGAGGGGAAGTTCTCTGTGGAGTGATATTTTGTACAAATAGCGCAAACTTGAACTACATCTAGTGGGCACTCTTTATGGCTGTGTTTCTTTCTGCATCTAGGGTAGAATATTGCCAGGTTTTGCTCTGCTTCTACTTGTTTCTGTTTAGCTTGCATAATATCAAGCTAAGTTGTCAGAGTCCCTAATATATCAGTCTTGAAATCCTCCAGTAAATTCCTGATTTTTGCGTAGGTTACTCCACTAGAGATCTTGTTGTCCCTTGTGAGCATGTCATGTTCTGCTGGTTTTAGCCTTGTACTGCCTCTTGAACTCCTGATACACAAATCAATAATGTCAGCAAAATTTTCTTAATAGATGTCACCTTTTCTCATAATATTTAGTGTTTCAACCCATTCTTCCTTCATCCCTTTAATTAATGTCGTTTTTAACACATTGTCAGTTAAGGGTAATGATGCATAAGGAGATCTCTGAAGATTATATTGAAAACATTCAACATACTCTTCTAGTGTCTCATTAGGTCTCGCTACCATCTGAAATATTTCATCCTTTAATTCGCTAGACCTACAATAATCCTGATATTTCTTTAGAAAAGCACCTTTCATCTGATCCCAGTCATTTCTAACACCTCCACCTAAGCCCATAAACCATCATAAATCTAATCCTTTTAATGTGGAGGGAAATAATTTTAGCTTTTGGGGATCAGTGGTATAGTCATACCCCCGACATAATACATCGAATTCAAATAGAAATGCGTTTCCGATGTTAGGCCATGGAATGTAGGAATATGTTGGAGAGGAATGGCATTCATAGGTGCATTAACTACAGTATCTACAATGGGATATTGCAGTGTGGAGGTTTGAGGTGTTTGCTAGTTCTAGACCATTTGATCAAATATGTGCCAATATCCTTATGGGATTTCTAGGGAGTTATTCCTAGGCTAACTAGAAGGAGTAGGAATGGCCTTAACAACACTTCCTTGGTTTGGGATGATGAGATTTCCTTGCTGAACTAATATCTGGGGGGATATTAGCTCTTTAGGTTCTTTAGCTTTTTTCTGGATGATTTTGACAGCACTTCCCTTATCTGGGCTGCTTAGTGGCTGAACTATTCCAAGAGGAGATCTTGGTTCTTCTGTTTCCCCTATTTCTCCTCCTCCCTCGCAAAGATTACTAAGGTTCCCTTCTTGTAATCATTTTGGGCTAAAATTCTCAATTTTTTGAAAATCGTGCTCCTCTATTTGGTTGTGCACCTCAACAAAGGCTATAGACGGTGATTCTGTGGCCTGAAGGGAGCTAGTAGGTTGTCTAAAAGCAACTTTTCTAGGGCCTACTGACGGCTGAGATTCTACTTTTTTAATGATATTGTCTATAAAGGTCAATTGGCCAAGGGTCACCGGTCCCTTAGATTTATCAGGTTTGGGTAGTGGTTTTGGATTCTTTTTAGGATTTTTCTGCTTAGTCATGTGCACAAATAAAATACTTATTTCTACCCAAAATAATCAACAAACCTGCAGGAAAGTGGGCAGGGGAGCAAGGTTGTTACATGCTCCGTATGCAGGTTCTTACCTTCCGTTTTTAAAATCCAACTCTCTCCTAGCAGGTACTCACACTACTCTCTTTTCAAAACAAACAAATGGCTACACTCTCCTCGGCAATGGCCCCGAAATGTTGAGTGATAAAAGGTGTCTTTTAACCCCTATTTATCCTACATTAATTATCAATCTAGGCATGATTTTTTATCTCAAGAGTGTACTCAGTCTGAGGCAGTCACTTGTTCAGGAGTAATGTTTGCAGTATAGTGCTTGCAAAAGTAAATGAATGTTGGAAACAAAATCTAATTGTAATGGAAAGAAGCTTAAATGCTCTGTAACTAAATTGTTTATTCAGCAGCCATCATTCGTGGATTCAGTAATGATAATTCTTTCCCCTGTAAACTGATGTAAATGAAAATCAATCACAGACAAGATCTCCAATCTGAGAACTTAGACAGCAGTAGTCAATGTTCGTTACAGTTGTAGATATTTCTATCCACACTAAAGTAAGTATTGGAAATAGCAATTTGATTAGCAGAAAAGGAACAACAACTAAATCTATTGAAAAGGTTGAACAACAAGGCTTAATCTAAATAAATGAATTGAGTAGCAATCTTAACTGAAATGGATTGAACAACAATCTTCGACTAATAAAGGAACATCAAACCTAGTTAAGTGTAACCACATAGTGACTACGGAGTAATTGAACCAGTAATATTATTCTATAATAATGGACATTAACCACAGGTATAAAGGAACGACAATTGTATTTATAATTTGAATAGTAGTTAAATGAACAACAATCGCAATTGTAAGTGAACAGTAGTTAAATGAACAATCACAATTGTAAATGAACAGTAGAATATGAATTAGACAGTGCAATATTGTTTCAGAATGAACAACATGGCATTTTAAGTTGTGAATAATAATCTTGCTATCCAATTATGATTTCGATATAATAGAGAAATTCAATGAAATGTTTAGAAACAAAAGATTAATGAATAAAGTGAGAATTAAGGAAATTCAAATGAAATCAAACCACACACGACTGTAATTGTAAAATAGTGATATAGGAAGCAAATGGATCCACTAGGGCCGGGCCCTTAGCCACCAAGGAAGCACTACTGCGTTTACTCTAGGATCAAATAATGGAACAACAACTCAGTTATATATTAATCATATATGGCAGAGTTACAACTATCACTCTTCAAAGAGAGTCGATGATAAAAGTTGAGATTACAATAGTAAGTTCTACAAATTGATAATAATATCTGCCCCCTGGGCTACCAACGTTGCCCCTTTTTATAATGGTTAGGCGGAAGTATCAAGAGTACAAATAAGTCTTGAAGCAGCGATCCCTCAGGATCAAAGGATCCTGAGGGATATGCTATATCTTTGATCTCTAGTTTATCGTTTTGTCTTCTTGTGCTGATGCCACATTTTCTCTTCCTTTTCCTGGATCATGTGCTCCGATCTTGATTTCTTTATCTGGATACGGCTTCCTGTCGAAGGGACAACAGTTGCTTCTCCTTTGTCTTTTCCTCCTGAATAGTGATTTTCTATTTCCCTCATTTTCTATATAGAAAAATACAATAATTAGTTATTTTGTATCAATCACAAATCTCCTTAATTCTATCATAATTCTTTAACATATTACCATCTTAGAATGTAAAGGAGTTATGATTCAAAGGAGAAGATAAAGAAATAAATGGTGAATACATACCTTTTCCATCGCTCAATAGCACCATCAATAGGTGAAATTTGAATGCAAGCAGCCAATTGGCTTGTTGTAGCCTATTATGATTCCAGAATGGAGATAGGAGGTAATTTCGATGGATTTCATTACAAGATTACCAAGGAAATCAAGGAAATATGACTCCATCATTTTTTTGGTTGATAGGTTGAACAAGGTTCCCACTTCATTATAGTGAAGTCTACTAATTCAACTAGTGGAATGGCTCAAGTATTCATTAAGGAGATAGTGAGGTTGCAGAGTTCCCAAGAAGATTATATCAGATAGAGATTCCAATTTCACTTCTAGGTTTTAGAAGGAGTTGTTTGTAGGCTTGGGGATACAGTTAGCATTCAGTACAACTTATCATCCATCGACAGATGTGCAGACAAAGAGGATTAACATGATCCTTGAGGATATGTTGAGGATCTATGTCATGCATAAAAAGAGGAAGTGGGAGG
This sequence comes from Pinus taeda, assembly GCA_000404065.3. Classification (NCBI taxonomy): domain Eukaryota; kingdom Viridiplantae; phylum Streptophyta; class Pinopsida; order Pinales; family Pinaceae; genus Pinus; species Pinus taeda. Next base: position 13,404 of record APFE030866367.1, read on the forward strand.
AGTATCTTCCATTGGAAGAGATTTCTTATAATAATGGGTATCAATAATCCTTGAAGATGAGTCCATTTAAGGCTCTCTATGGGAGGAGCTGTAATACTCCTATCAGCTAGAGTGATCCAGTGAGTAGGGCATTTATTGGACCATATATCTTAAGAGAGATGGAGCGGGAGATGTAGGTTATCAAAAATAATTTGAATTAAATAAAGGATATGCAAAAGATATATGTAGATAAACATAGAGTATTCAAGGATTTTCAGATTGAGGAGCATGTATACTTGTTTATCAAGCCCAAGAAGAGCTTCTTGAAGATTGGATCACGTGCCAAGTTGGCACCTCAGTATTTTATGCCTTTTCATATCCTTGACAGGATTGGACCAGCGGCCTACATAATTTCTTTTCCTCCATCAGTGAAAATCCATGATGTTTTCCATGTTTCATTACTTAAAATATATGTACGGGATGTTGATCATGTGATTGATTGGTATGTATTTTACATGGATGTTAGAAATTAATTTGTGGAGCAATGAAATACACAAAATATTGCAGAAACACCAATATAGAAATGCATAAAACAAGAGAGACATAGATATACCTGGTTCACCCACTCTTGGATACATCCATAGAGAAACAACTAGTCCTTCCTTTTATGTTATCCAACAAAATTAAGAGATACAACCTACAATAGATCCACAGTAATTTCCTCTTCGCTCTCACACAACCTCCTCTCTCTCTCTCTCACTCTCTCTCTCTCTTAGAATAATCACACACAGTCACAATACAATTCCCTTATATAAAATGAGGGTTTCCTTCCAGGGAAAAAAACCCTAAATTAACAAAACTTCTACAGTCAAATCATCCGCCTAATGAACGGTCCAGATTGACTATGAAATTACAATATTTTACAATGAATTTTTTCGTCTATTTTTAACTTGGAGGGGGTTTCTCTCGAACCCCTGCTAGGGGGGACTATAAAATTCATTGAATGGGGAGTTTCGTTGCCTCGTTAGGAATAGGGATCCAATGCTTCTGGAACAAAAACCTCTCAACAATCAGGAAGATAATCAAGCTCCACACCCAACAATCTCCCACTTGGAGACTAATTATAGTAATTCCACTGCTACTTCACTTTCGGGACAATGTTTCCACTTTGGACTTGGTTGTTTCTCATATCCATGATCATACTTGAATACCAATTGAAACTGAGCATAATATTAGTTTCTCCCTAGTTACGTCTTTTTTAAACATATCTATAGGATTTTGGCTAATGTATATATTTGCCAGATTTAGCTGTCCATATTCCAAAACTCACTGTATGAAATGGTACTTGATATTTATATGTTTATTCTTGGAGTTAAATTTTTACGTTATTTGATAGATGAATGGCACTTTGGATGCCATTGTATAACCTGCCCATCTCTTGATTCTCTCCTAACTCATCCTTAAACCTTTGTAACTAAATATTTTCTTTACTAGCTTCAATAGCATCAACATACTCTACTTCCATTGTTGAAAGTGAAACAATTTTTTTCAACTTTTAAACCCAAATAACAATTATTCCACCTATAGTAAACACATACCCTGTGGTTCTCCTCCTATTACCTCTATCACCCACCATATCTGCATCAACATATCCCTATAGAGTAATCTTTGAACCACTAAATCATAATTTTTGATTTGTGATTCCTCTTAAATATCAAGAATTCACTTCACTTCCATCCAATGGTATTTTCCTGGATTGTTCATATATCTGCTTACAACTCCCATTGCATATGCAATATCAGGCCTTATGCAGCCCAGTGCATACATTAAGCTTCCAACTTGTTAGTGCCAGTCTTTGCAGCTTGTCACCAGGGATGAACATGAGCTCTTACTAGGTTTGGTTTGGTTAGATGTTTTGCACGTGATATTCAACACAAAACATGTCACAAATGTGTCCATCAGAAGAAGCTTAGAAAAAGCTATAAAAACTATAGAAGAGTGGCTTTTGGTTAGTAAAAAATTAAAGGAGAAAGGTATAAAGACCATTTCAAGTGTTTTTTTTTTGTTAACTTCATTGTTGAATTGGAGAGTTAAGGAGAGGGGAAAACATGATTTTGAGCTAAAGTAGAGAAGCAAAGGCAAGTTTTCCATTTTCTCCCTAGAATTACGCATTATCTCCCTGGCGCTACGCATTAAATCGGCATTGCGCACCTGTGGCAGGTTTCCAGTACAAATTTTTTTAGGCGCTGCGCATTAAACTGGCGTTACGCACCTGTTGGTATGCTGCACATCTGCTGGGAAGTTTAAAATTCATCAATTAGGTTATCAAATCATCTTTTAAGCTACTCAAAGATCATGCCAAGTAAGTATAGCCTATTATATTGCACAAGAAAAGTTGTTTCTTGAGTTTTTGAGTGTGATTGTCATCAGTTCATGCAAACCCTATTAGCAATGAGATTTCTCTCATAAACCCTATATAAGCTAATCTACCTTTCATAAGCCATTAAAGATCATTTGTGGCCATTCTCCTCCATTTGCACTTAGTTTACCAACTCATCTTCACTTTTAATCACTCAACAAGCTCTATTCCACTAAACCCTAATTTCTACATCAAATCCTAGCCCAAAATTCCCCATTCCCAAACTCCAAAATCCTACATCCTCATTACACCTACTTCATTAACAAACCCTAATCTCACATTTGAAAACCCTACTCGCTCCCTCATTTCCCCCATTCCTTCTTAAATCCTTTACCATAATTCCTTCAAACATTCGGCCTGAGAATTTACTTGAGAAAGCCAACAAAGAGAAGAGAATGTTGCGCCATATGGCCTATCACTACCTAACACAGAACAAGATTTGCAAAACAAGGGTAAAGAGGCTAAAAGCTAAGCTAAAAAGAGCTTTGAGGAGAAAAAAAAAGAGAAAGATAAACTCAAGATCTTAGCTGAAGCATCATTGGCCCATCAAAGCACCAAACAAGGATCATTCATGCCAAATTTCAAGAAATTTGGAGAAAATTTTGTCCCTTTTGAATTTTTGAAATGGAAAAACAGGTTTTCCAATAGGTGCACAACACCACTGATGCTGCGCTTTTACTGGGGGCATCCATTTGCAAAATAGCTTATATATTTGGAATCAGCATGGAAAAATAAGCAAGATCAGAAATAGTGAGGAATTTTGGGCAAGTTCTAGGTCTCCAAAAGGGCAAAAAAGACCCAAAAAGTGCCCTCTCTACCACCTTTTTGCCACACAGGAAGTAGTCTTGTGAGAATCAATTTTTGGAGGGGAAAATAAACTCCAAATTCAGAATTGCAAGTTGTTCTAGAAAGTAGACTCAACAAGATTTCTAACGAGCTATCCTGAACCTGATTTAGACTTTGGGAAGGCTTCCAAACTTGGCCTAGAATACTTGTTGCACATTAAAATTTTGGCACTGCGCATTAAATTGATTTTGCCAATTTTGCTTGATTTTCCAGATTTTTCCTAGTTTTCTTGGGCGATCAGTTTTTCCTCATTCCTTGGTAAATGTAAGCATGGTAAATGATGAATTCGATGTAAATATGGATGAAAATCACTTAATAGGGTGGATACATCAAGTTCCAAGTGGTTTTGAGCTGTAATGAATTGGTTTCCTTGGTTTTAGAGGCAAGCTGTTCCACTGCCTATATTCCTATTCTTAGCTTAGATATGGTTGAAACCACCCCTCTTCTCATGGATTCAACCTTGATAGCTAGCATGAGTGGTTTCCTTGCATATATTATGTAATTTCTTAGTCATTTGAAAAGGTTTGACTTTGGTAGAATTGGTGGTACTCACTGAACGTTTGTATCAGCAGTTTGGCAAGGAATAAAACCAGGTTTCATAGCTATTTTTGTGGGATTCTTGTGACATTGAGTTTATGTATTGTTTCTTCTTTGTAATATGTTTTTCATATGTTTTATATGTATCCAAATCCATCTTTCTCTTCTAAAACTCAATGAATCAAGGTGAATGAACAAAATGCATTGTTGTGCTTTGTCTTGGGAATGCACTTGGTTTTTAATGTTTTCAACTATTTGAAGAGGATTCATAGTTTCTTTATGGCCTCCTCAACTCCTCAGTTGTCTTAGTCTACCATCTTAATCCTTTTCTAGTATAGAAACCCTTGTCTACCTCACCCCACAGAACATGAATGTATCCTTGAGTTTATTTCCCGGACCCAATCTGCTTTCTCCAATTGATCCAACGACCAAAACCTAAAAATAAAACCTAAAACCTTGAGCTACTATACCTAGCCTAAAATCTATATTCAATTCAGTCATCTCAAGTCATAATTGCAACCATCCTAACTGAGATTGACAAGGAGAGAGCCCTCTCTCGACTTGGTACGGCTAGCTACCAGGTTAAGTGTGGTTTGATGTTACCCTAGACCTGCCTTCCTTCAACCTGAGGTAGATCTAGGCTCTAACATAGTGGCGACCATAATGTATAGGAGGTGAAAGATCTTCTCTGGGAAAGATCATTCAAGTTGCAGATCTAATTGCTAATGGTGAACAATGGTCAGACACATATGAAGGCTGAAATCATCTACCTGATGACTCTAATGTTGAGGAGCTTGAGCTTCAACTTCACTGCTAAAGAATCCAGTTTTCAGAAATGTTGATGGTAATCACCGATGATAGGGTATGTGGCAAATCCATTATCTAGTGAAATGTTATTGATTTTAAGGGATGAGATAGCAAAATTTCAGATTGATCAGAGTTTTTTAACATCATTGTTTCTTAGCTTGAAATCCAGTCAACTCACACCTGAGAATAAATATTGTTTTCTTGGCTTAGTGGTTGAAATATTGGAAAATGAAATTCAATTATTAGATGTTAAAGTTAAATCACATGAATTCCAAGACCCTAAACAGTTCTTGGAAACTCTGCCTCCTCCCAAAGAAGAAAAGGTAAGGCTGCCCTTAGATGGTTGGACGGAAGGATGTTATGATTTATAGTGAGGATGTGGCAATATCCAACCAAGAGCATATGTTAATGAGCTGGGACAGCAGATAGAATTTGGTTTCTATGATCCCATAGCAACATATATGGAATACAATTTTACATTGAAAGAAAAGTCGGGTTGCCTTTTACAGAGCCAGACGTACTATGGGTATATATTGCTGGTAGGATTTCCAACTATGTTCTGGTTCAAACACTATCAAAAAACAACATCATTGTCACAGTTACTTGATTGGTTGATATGGTATTACAACATCATTTGATCTATTGGTTTTGCAACAAAGTAAGGTAGATTTGTAAATAATAAGCTGCCAAAGGCAACATTTCAGTTTCCGATATTTGTTATGTACAGGTTCCAGTATGTGTATGTTTGGATTGGTATGAGTTGTTTTGAGTTTGCAGCTGTTTGACCATATTTCCCAATGGATGATGCACTTGGTCTACAGTGTTCTTGACACATCCAAGGAGCTGCCATCACCAATAAAGCCGATGTTAGTGCCAGTCTTCACAGCCTATCACCAGGGATCAACATGAGCTCTTACTAAGTTTGGTTTGGTTAGATGTTTCACACATGATGTTCAGCACAAAACATGTCACAATTGTGTCCATCAAAAGAAGCTCAGAAAAAGCTATCAAAACTATAGAAGAGTGGGTCTTGGTTAATGAAAAATTAAAGGAGAAAGGTATAAAGGCCAGTTCAAGTGTTTTTTTTGTTAACTTCATTGTTGAATTGGAGAGCTGAGAGGCGAAAACATGATTTTGAGCTAAAGTAGAGAAACAGAGGCAAGTTTGTAGTTTTATCCCTGGTGCTGTGCATTATCTCTCTGGTGCTACACATTAAATCGGCATTGCGCACCTATGGTAGGTTTCCAGTGCAAATTTGTTCAGGTGCTGCACATTAAACTGGTGCTACGCCCCTATTGGTATGCACTGCGCATCTGCTGGGAAGTTTAAAATTGATCAATTGGGTTATCAAATCATCTTCTAAGCTCCTCAAATCTCATGCCAAGTAAGTATAGCCTATTATCTTGCACAAGAAAAGTTGTTGCTTGAGTTTTGGAGTGTGATTTTCATCAGTTCATGTAAACCCTATTAGCGTTGAGATTTCTCTCATAAACCCTATATAAGCTAATCTACCTTTCATAAGCCATTAAAGATCATTTGTGGCCCTTCTCCTCCATTTACACTTTACCAACTCATCTTCACTTTTCATCACTCAACTAGCTCTATTCCACTAAACCCTAATTTCTACATCAAACCCTAGCCAAAAATTCCCCATTCCCCATTCCCAAACTCCCAAATCCTACATCTTCATTACACCTACTTCATTAACAAACCCTAATCTCACATTTGAAAACCCTACTCCCTCCCTCGTTTCCCCCATTACTTCATAAATCCTTTACCCTAATTCCTTCAAACATTCACCTTGAGAAGTTGCTTGAGAAAGCCAACATAGAGAAGAGAATGTTGCACCATATGGCCTATCACTACCTAACATGGAACAAGATTTGCAAAACAAGGGTAAAGAGGCTAAAATCTAAGCTAAAAAGAGATTTGAAGAGAAAAAAAGAGCAAGATAAACTCAAGATCTTGGCTGAAGCATCATTGGCCCATTAAAGCACCTAACAAGGATAATTGATGCCAAATTTCAAGAAATTTGGAGAAACTTTTGTCATTTTTGAATTTTTGAATTGGAAAAACAGGTTTTTCCAATAGGTGTGTAGCACCACTGGCGCTGCGCTTTTATTGGGGGAATCCATTTGCAAAACAGCTTATATATTTAGAATCAACATGGAAAAATAAGCAAGCTTGGAAATAGTGAGGAATTTTGGGCAAGTTCTAAGTCTCCGAAACGGCAAAAAGCACCCAAAAAGTGCCATCTCTACCACGTTTTTGCCACATAGGAAGCAATCTTGGGAGAATCAATGTTTGGAGGGGCAATTGAACTCCAAATTTAGAAATTCAAGTTGTTCTAGAAAGAAGACTCGACAAGCTTTCTAATGAGCTATCCTACACCTGATTTGGACTCTGGGAAGGCTTCCAAAATCGGCCTAGAAAAAGCACTTTGCATTAAAATTTTGGCGCTACGCATTAAAATTGATTTTGTCAATTTTTCCTGATTTTCCAGAATTTTCCTAGTTTTCTTGGGAGATCATTTTTTCCTCATTTCTTGGTAAATTTAAGCATGGTAAATGATGAATTCGATGTAAATATCGATGGAAATCACTTCATAGGGTAGATACATCAAGTTCCAAGTGGTTTTGAGTTGTAATGAATTGGTTTCCTTAGTTTTAGAGGCAAGCTGTTCCACTACCTATATTCTTGTTCTTAGTTTAGATATGGTTGAAAAAACCCCTCTTCTCATGGATTCAACCTTGATAGCTAGCATGAGTAGTTTACTTACCTATATTATGTAATTTCTTAGTCATTTGAAAAGGTTGGACTTTGGTAGAAGTGGTGGCACTCACTAAACATTTGTATCAGCAATTTGGCAAGGAATAAAACTAGGCTTCACAGCTATTTTTGTGTGATTCTTGTGACAGTGAGTTTATGTATTGTTTCTTCTTTGTAATAAGTTTCTCATATGTTTTATATGTATCCAAATCCATCTTTCTCTTCTAAAACTAATTGAATCAAGGTGAATGGAAAAAATACATTGTTGTGCTTTGTCTTGGGAATGCATTTGGTTTTCAATGTTTTCAACTGTTTGAAGAGGATTCATAGTTTATTTATGCCCTCCTCAACTCCTCATCTATCTTAATCTACCATCTTAATCATTTTCTAGTACATAAACCCTTGTCTACCTCACCCCATAGAACATGGTTGTATCCCTAAGTTGATTTCCCAGACCCAATCTACCTCCTCCAATTGATCTAGCAACCAAAACCTAAAAATCAAACCTAAAACCTTGAGCTACTATACCTAGCCTAAAATCTATATTCAATTCAGTCATCTCAAGTCATAATTGTAACCATCCTAACTGAGATTGATAAGGAGAGAGCCCTCTCCCATCCTAGTAGGGCTAGCTACCAGGTTAAGCGTGGTTTGATGTTACCCTAGAGCTGCCCTCATTTAGCCTGAGGTAGATCTAAGCTCTAACACAACTATTGATGCATACAAAACTTTACATATGTAATCCATCTCTTCTGGAGTGTTGGGACACATCTCCTTAGTTTGAAATGGCAAAAGGTATACTAACTAGTTTTTCATTCTTCCATATTAAATCTTTCCAACACCTTTTCTATGTAGTCACTCATAGACAATACTAATTTGTAATCTTTCATGTATCTAGTCATTCTCATACCAAGAATTTGTTTTAAAATATCCAAATCCTTCATTAGAAATAAATTTACCAATTTTCCTTTGAGCACATTTTTTTCTTGCATGTTAGACCCTGCAACAAGCATTCCATCCACATACAATAGAAATATAATATAGCTACCATCATTTTTCTTTTTAATATGAACAAAATGGTCAGAGAGACATCTAGTATAACCTTTTTCAGACATAAATTTGTTAAATTTTAGATACCATTGCTAGAGCCTGTTTTGAGCCATACAAGCCTTCTTCAACTTGCACACTAATTTCCCCTTCCCTTTGACCTCATATGCTTGTGGCTACTACATATAAATTTCTTCCTCCAAATCCCCATGGAGAAAAGTTGTCTTTACATCTAATTGCTAAAGATGAAAATATTTTGCTGCCACTAGACTTAAAATAGTTATGATTGAAGTCATTTTAACAACAAGAGAAAAAATTTCATCAAAGTCTATACCTTTCTTTTGTGCAAATCCCTTCATCACAAATCTAGCCTTATAACTCTATTTACCTCCATCTTATTCCTTCAACCTATAAACCCATTTATTCTGCAATGCATTTTTACTTGTAGGAAACTCAACTATGTCCCAAGTCTGGTTATGCATCAAGGAGTCCATCTCTTCTTCCATGGATTTCTCTCACTTCTTCCTGGTTTCTATCTACATTTATTATTGATATCCTTCCAGTTCACAAGAATCAGTCAAAAATACATAACATAATGAAGAAGAGTATCATTCACGGGGTCTACTTATCTAGGTAGATCTTCTAATACCACTTGCAAGTGTTTGAGGTTCTTGATGTTGGAGTTGTTGTTGTTGTGGCTGCTGATCATTATGATTTTCAGGCACTTTTACTTTTTTTGTGATCTCATCAAGCACTAGATATTATTTGTTTTCCTTTTCCTATTTCTTTTCCCACATCTAATCCTTATACAAGACCTTTTAATTGAATATGACATCTCTCCTCCTAATGATTTTGTGATTTTCATAATCATATAAGAGATAACCAAAATAATTAAAACCATATCCAATAAAGGTACATTTCTTTGTTTTTCGCTCAAGCCTTGTTCTATTTTCCTTATTAATGTAGACAAAGGCTCCACAACCGCCAAAAATTGTAAGGGAAATACTACATTCAATATTGTACACCCTGCATGCTCCATGATTGTCATGTTCATTATTTCTCACACGCCATTTTCTTGTGGAATTACTAAAACTGTCTTCTCTTTGTGAATTCCATGTTCTGAATAATAGTTATCAAACTCTTCGTTGCAGTATTCATCTCCATTTTCTGATCTGAGACACTTCAACTTCTTTCCTATCTCATTCTCAACCAAATCTTTCCATTTCTTGAAAGTATCAAATACATCAGATTTATTCCAAATACAATAAAACAATGTTTTTCTAGTTGCATCATTAATAAAAGTAACATAATAGAGTGAGCCACCAAGTGATGATACCTAAGTTGATCCCCATACATCTATATGCACAAGCTCTATTTTTTCTCTCTTCTTTTCCTTCCCAACTCTGATAAATTTCTCTCTTTTATTTTCCGTTATAACAACCCTAGTCACAAATCCAAGTAATAAAGTTAATAAAGGGAAAATAATAACCACAGACATGGGATACATATTCCAAGCTGAATGTTGGGAAAAAATATAGTGACGGTGATCACTTGTCATTAATTAATGGCTATGGAAATTGGAAAAGGCAATGGAAAAAGATTTGGAAAGGTGTGAGGCATTAATTGGCATTTTATTTATGGAAATAATGGAAATTAGGAGAAAACAGAGGTGAAAGGTCACAGGTTGCATGTGTGGAGGAAAGTGGAGGAAAATAATGAAAAATAAATAAAATATAGGCCTAATTAATAAAAAGGCCTTTGAGGATCATTTCACAGCTTTTTCTCAATGTTAGATTTTTTCCAGTTCAGTTTTGGAGCTTTCTCTCTATTGTCTCTCTCTCTCATACTCTTGGACACAAAGTTTTTTTGGAGCACTATTGGAGGAGTGTGGCATACTTTAGATTTAGAGCAAGAAGGAAAATTAAGAGTAGGAAAGCACAAGAGGACATTAGGATCATCAGCTACAATGGGTTTTTCTTACAGGAACTGAGTTGCATGTATGATTTCCTTGCTAGTTTTGGCATGCGTGGCACATGCATGTGGTTTCTTGGTTATGATCTGTCAGTGGAATGGGAGATTGCCTGGATTGATAGTGGATTTTCTTAGCCTTTTCATTTTCTGGATAGGCATGGTGTTTTGGGTGTATTTCATTTTGCTTTGGGTTGGTTCTCATGTTCCTTCTGGATGTGGGTTCAGTTATTAGTTCCTAGAAGCCTTGGTTGGACAAACACTTTCGAAGCCCTATAACAACTTAGGTTGAGTTACTAAAATTGGAAGCCTTCATTGGAAAATGCTCTGGAAGCCATTGGTGGATTGAGTTACTAGTCCTAGAAGCCATGGTTGGACAAATGCTCTAGAAGCCCAACAAAAGTTGTGGGTTGAGTTACTAGTCCTGGAAGCCCTGATTGGAACAAATGCTCGATAGCCATGGAAAATTTTGGTAAATACCAATATGGTGATGGTTAGTAATTTATCACCATGAAGTTTTTTTACTCGTTGAGGGTTGAGGTGGTTTGGCCATTGGAAGCCCTGATTTTGTTTTGATTGAGTTGCTTTATGTGATCTCACATTCATGATTGGAATATGGCACATGGGTGATTGGCTGAAAGAAAGACTTGGTTTAGCCCAATATATGGTCGGGTGGTATGTGGAAGTCTTAGAACGGGTTGCATTTTGCATATGTTAATCAGAGATCTTTTTCTCTTATAGTTTATGGGTAAATATACGGGCTTATATGTGATCATTATGGTTATTATATCCTTGTTATTTGTGTTGGTTAAATGTTGGTTATGAGTATATTTTATGACAGACTTGACCTATGGATATAATCATGTTTTGAATACAAAATGAATGTACAATGATTATATGACATAATAGATGATAATGAAATTATTTCAATAGATCAATACTGCTTCTTTACGAATCTCAGATGATTATGAGACCCATATGCTCAGATATGTTGCTATGACCTGTAGATTGCATATTTGTGATATGTTTGATGAAATGCCTATCATGGCTAGTAGGGGTCCAGTCAGGTAATTGATCAAGTGTTTGCATTAGTAATTTTGTTTTCTAGAAGTTTCATGGGGTTCTGGGTAGTGGCCTAAGTCCTAGCCCTGAAAAACTAGCATAAAATCTAGGGTCACTCGCACAGAACTACCCCAAAAAGACAATAGTCACATAGATGACTTGTTGTGGGAGTGACTAGAGGGTCCCAGTTGCATGCATTCCCTTGTCATGGGAGTGACTATGGCTCTAGATCAGTAAAATAACAAGTTTCCTCAGGGGTTGGTCACCTGGAAGGGTTTGTTGGCTCATGAAGGTTTTGTAGCATGTGTGGAAGGTAATATTGGTTTTTCATGTAGGTTCCACTTCCCTAACTCTACATAGGAGTTGAATGATATCATAGTAACTCTTCTTCACATGTTTACCCCAATTTCCTGGTTTAGTTGTGTAAATGTGGCAGGAGTTTATTACAGAGTGGTATCATAGCATGGTTATGATCTCCTTGGCTGATGTATGGTTTTTGTTCTCCTTGGATGAGTGTGTTGTCATATGTACATGTCAGTTGTGTATAAGTCTTTGTGCTTGTGGTCTATGTGGTTGTTGTGTATGCATGGTGGTGGTCGTGGTTGTCATTGTTATGTCATGCCAAATTTGATGGTGCTATTGTCAGAATGTGTTTGACATGAATGCATGTTAGTGTTTGTATGTGTTGTGTATGAATTTGTATCATACATATGTTGTTATGCATGAATTGTGTCTAGTTGGTGTTGTAGTTGTGGCATCATGCATAGTAACTAGTAATGGTTGAAATAATGTTCATATATTTTTGTGATTATGATTACACATATATTATGCTAATCTGGTTGATCTTGCAGACAAGACATCCTCCCCAGACTAAATTGAGGTACGTTGCTTTGTTCTAGTTCTAGTTCATACATGTATCACAGTAATCCTTGTTATCATCCTTACATGAGGAGTGATAGGGGATATTTTTCGGATGATTTCAAGAAAGAAAACCCACCTACATTTGATGGGGAAATGAATAAATCATAGGACATTGAAGAATGGTTTTGTGAAATGAATAAGTTCTTTAGATTGCATGATTACTCAGTGAACATGAAGGCCATAATAACTATATTCAGTCTTAAAGGTAAAGCAAATATCTGGTGGGAAGATGTAAATAATGTTAGAGGTATTCATGAAGAGGAGTTTACTTGGAGTGGAGTTTGAGAGACTATTCAGGAAGAAGTACCTATCAGAGAGATACTATGATGACATAACAAAGGAATTCTATCATCTAAACATGGGATCTATTACTGATGAGGAGTACACTAGTAGGTTCTTGGAGTTATTGAGGTATGTACCTTACCTAAAGGAGGAGAAGGGAAAGATTTAGAGATTCATCAGTGGGTTTCTAGTAGCATTCAAAGATAGGATTGAGTTTGATGAGCCTAGATCATTGGAGGAAGCCATCCGGAAGCTAAATAATTGTTATGAGAAATCAAAGTGCTGATTTGAGGCTAAGTAGGATTGGAGAGGTAATGCAAAGAATAAAGGAAAGTCGGATAAGAGGTGAATAAGGCCTAAGGACATAGGTAAAAAAGAGAATGCAAAAACACATAAGAAGTTCAATGCATCTAACAAAGGATAGGAATTTTAGTCTGAGGAGAAGAACAAGGGTGTAGGATGGAAGCCTTTAAAATGTTGTACTTGTAGCAATGATCATCTTTGGAGATATTGTCCACAACATCAGGGTGGTAGACCACAAATTTATAGTGCCCAAGAAGAGAATATAGTGGGGTATGTTGGATAGAGTGTTCCTCGGATCTATGGAGTGTTGGATAATAGGCACGCAGATCATGAGACATCTATTTTTGAGATCGACAATAAGCTTTGTGATTAAGTTGTTTATATTTTGATTGAAACTGGATCTAATTATAATTATGTTAATTCTGACCTGGTGGATAAGTGTGGTTTGAATGAATAAGTGCATGCAAAATCTTGGTTAGTGTTGTTGGCTACAAGTACAAAGAAGAGAGTTCATCATTGGATAAGAGCTTGCACATTTGAGTTGAATGGTATGCCTACCTCAACACATTTGAATGTATTTTCATTGGGATCATACACTATTATTTTGGGTATGGATCGGTTATATATTCATAGGACTAAGGTGGATTGTTATGACAAATTTATTGAGTGTTTACATGACAATGGGGAACAAAGAATATTGTAGGGTAAAAATAAGGAAACATAAGTTAGAATGGTGATAGCTATGCAGGTCAAGCGCAGTTATAGGAAAGGATGTGTGTTATTCACAATGCATATTTCTAGTGATAAAGGTAAGGAAGTTGGGGATGCAAATATCTTGAGTAGGTACCCAATTTTATAGCATTTTCAGGATGTTTTTCTGACAAATATTTCATAGTTTCCACCTCACAAAGAAGTGGAATTGTATATTGAATTGGTAATAGGGGAAGCACCAGCATTGAAGGCATCGTACAGGATGAGTACACTAGATTTGGTATAATTGAAGTTGTAGCTGAATGAAATTCTTGACAAGGGATACATTAGGCAAAGTGTATCACCTTGGGGTGCACTAATATTGTTTGTGAAGAGGAAGGGTGGTACTCTTAGGCTACGCATTGATTACAGAAAGTTGAAGAAGATGACTATGTTATGAAACCAGCTCAAGAAAAGATATAAAAGATAGATCAATGACCTAGAATTCAGCCTCTTCGAGGGGGCAACCTCCTTTACATTACATAAATGAACAATTCTTGGATGATTCAAATGAAAAGACCTCCTCTCTATATATAGGAGTCTAAGGGACCATAACATAATCAGAGCCT
>APFE030866374.1:0-35670 GCA_000404065.3 Pinus taeda
AACATTGACATGGATGCCATGGCCGACTCACAACAGTTAGCAGAAGAAAACCACCTGACTGTAACAGCTGCAACAGCTAAACAAATTCTTAACCCAATTGTTTTCAACGATACAAACATAGAACAGCTGAAACAAATCTGTTTAGAGAAAACAACCAAGGTGGAGGATGAGTTTATTGATCTGAAAAGTAATGTTCTACCTGTCGGCCTTACTCCATTGGAAGACATGTTTGATGACAACGATGTGCCCAAAAAGCCCAAGATGGAACCTTTGAATGCTGCCATAGAAGAACATAACATAGGAACAGTAGAACATCCCAGAATGATTAAATTATCCAAAAATCTGCCCCCCGGACCAAAAACTGAAATATGTGTATTTATTCAAAGAATTCCAAGATGTACTTGCCTGGAGTTATGAGGAATTGAAGTCCTATGACACCTCAGTAATCCAACATACCATTCCCTTAAAACCAAATCAAAAACTGTTCAAACAAAAACTTAGAAGAATCAAACCGATGCTTCTTCCCTTGATTGAGAAAGAAATAAAGAGAATGTTTGAAGCAGGTATCATTGCACCCATCAGGTTCTCTGAATGGGTGTCTAACTTAGTTCCCACCAGGAAAAAAAAAGGAGAGATAAGACTATGTGTAGACTTGAGAAATTTAAACTAGGTCTCTCTAAAAGACCACTACCCGTTGCCCAAAATGGACCATATCTTGCAAAGAGTAGTGGGTTCCTCTAGAATTTCTTTACTAGATGGATATTCAGGATTCAATCAAATACTTGTTCACTTGGATGACCAGGACAAGACAGCTTTTACCACACCGTGGGGAACATTTAAGTACGTTAAGATGCCTTTCGGGCTGAAAAATGCTGGTGCTACATTTCAAAGGGCAATGGATATTGCATTTTCTAAGGAGATACATGATTTCCTCGTAGTCTACCTTGATGACCTGACCCCATTCTCCAAATCCGACCAAGAGCACCTTAAGCACTTAAGGCAAATTTTCATGACATGCAGGAAATATGACATTTCCTTGAATCCTAAGAAGTCCCTGTTTTCCCTTGAGGAAGGCAAGCTTCTATGACATATAATGTCAAAAGATGGGATTAGAATTGACCTGGAAAGAATTCAAGCTATCCTTCAAATCCCTTATCCTAGAAACATAAAAGAACTGCAAGCATTCCTGGGAAAGATCAATTTCCTAAGGAGATTTATCCCAAACCTAGCCAAGCTAATAAGGCTACTGAGCAACATGCTGAAGAAGGATGCCAAGGTAAAATGGTCTCTTGAAACCAAGCAGGATTTTGAGAGTATAAAAACTGCCCTAACTCAAACACCTGTCCTCACCAGTCCTCAATTCGACAGAGATTTTATCATTTTATCCTTCGCATCTAAACACACTATCGCTGCTATCCTTCTGCAGAAAGATGATCAGGGCAATGACAAGCTAATTTCTTTCTTCAGCCGAGCTTTGAGAGATGCACCCTTAAAATATCAAATTATGGAAAAGCAGACCTATGCCCTGGTCAAAGCTATCAAAGATTTCAGAATTTACATCCTATACTCCCACATGATTGCCTATGTCCCTAACGATGTTGTAAAGGATATACTAACTCAAGAGGGACTAGAAGGCAAAAGAGGCAAGTGGATTGCCAGCATCCTTCAATACGACATTGAAATAAAGCCCACCAAACTCATAAAAGGACAAGGATTAGCCAAACTAATGTTCGAAACAAACTTCCAAGCATTAGACATTAATCAACTGGACAATGAACCGGAGTTGGCGACTCCACAGATCAGTGAAACCTTCATGCAATCCCCATGGTATGCTGATATTTGCTTTGTATTGTTAAACCTGTGTGCTCCCCCAGGATTGTCTAGAACCAAGAAAAGATTTTAAGGATGAAATCATCAAAATTTTGTGTCATAGATGGTGCTTTGTTTTGGAAAAATCATGAAGGTATTTTGCTTAATTGTTTGACTATAAATGAAACTAACAGCATTATGAAAGAATTCCATGCAGGGGACTGTGGAGGACACTTATATTGGAAGTCCACGGCTGACAAGATCCTACGAGCTGGTTATTACTGGCCCTCTCTATTTGCAGATGTAAATAAGTTTGCAGTCTCATGCCACAAATGCCAAATTTTTGAAGGGAAAAGAAAACCACTGCCCTTGCCCCTTAAGCCCATTTCAACCGAGAAACCTTTTCAACAATGGGGTCTCGACTTCATTGGAGAAATTCATCCCTCTTCCTCAGGCCAACACAAGTGGAATTTAACAGACACCGATTATTTCACCAAATGGATTGAAGCCATCCCATGTAGGCAAGCCAATGACTCCACCATTATCCAATTCCTTGAGAGCAATATCTTTTCTAGATTCGGTTGCCCTGAGAAAATTATCACTGACAACGCTGCTGCTTTCAAATCCAAAAAAATGATCAACTTTTGCCATAAATACCACATCACCTTAGGTCACTCCACATCTTACTACCCTCAAGGTAATGGCTTGGCCGAATCGTCCAACAAAAGCCTCATCAATATCATAAAGAAACTGCTTGAGGAAAACAAAAAGAACTGGCACAGGAAGCTCACAAATGCTCTGTGGGCAGATAGACTTTCCACCAAGAAATCGATTGGGATGAGCCCTTATGAACTTGTATATGGCATGGAAGCCAAGTTCCCTTCATCTCTGGGCATTCCTACTATTAAATTGTTGCAAGAAATTCAGGCTGAACGAATGACATGCAGAGAAGAGTTAATCAAACCATTCATCTTCAGCAAACTAGAGAACAAGTCTTCGACAGAGCTCAAATACTGCAGGAAAAACTCAAGAAGATGTTTAATAAGAAGGCCAAAGCAGAGGACTTCTAGGTGGGCAGCAAAGTTCTAAGATGGGATTCACGAAGAGAAGACAAAGGCAAACATGCAAAATTTGATTTTCTGTGGAAAGGTCCGTATATTATCAGCGTTGTGCAAGGCAATAATACCTATTTTCTCAAATCTCCAGATGGCAGCACAGCTGAAGAAGGCCCTGCCAATGGCCGAATGCTAAAGCACTACAATGATCCTTTTGATTGAAAAGAGCAGGCGGTGTTTTATTCTGTACATAGAATATTTGTATATACCAGTGTTTTAATTTTTGTAAGAATCCATGATGCTAAAGCACGCAGAAGAAAGCAGGCAGTGCTTTACAGTTTAACAGCAGCACAAGTGAAGGAAAGAGTTGTTCCCAATCCAAAAGATCAAATCAAACCAACAGTCAGCACTAGCAAGTTCAAAGCACAACCATAGTGGAAGAAACAAGGCAATCTGACCTGTTGTTCTTGGCTTCTCACAAGGAAAAGCCATCCCCAAGTGGAGCCACTGTTAGCCTCCTGCTGCAGCAGGTTACTCATATTTAACGATTGACATTTTAAAGACCAAATATGTCATACTTTGCATGCTGCAATGCTCCATATTTGCTAAACAATCACCAAGCAAAGAAAGCAACTCAGAGTTCATCCGACTGCTTTCCAACTTTTGAGAAGTTATTCCAGTTTTGTACAATTTTCAGCTAAAGGGAGGACCAAACAACTTAATCTTGGTCTCCCTAGATTTCAATTTCCTGTTTTTAGAATATAGAGAATGAAAATTTGTCCAAACAGCTTAATCCTGGCAGATTCTTAGATAGGTAGAGAATCAAAGGAGCCCAACTGTTTAATCTGGGCCCTTGGAAGAAAAAAGGGTAGTTTGTAGATAGGAAAGTATAAAAAGGAAAAAATTAAAAAGATGGGTTTGCAAGTCTAAGTGCACCCAAACCAAAAGAAGAAAAAATGTTAGGTAAGTAGGCTGGGTAGGTAGTTTTGAGGTTGCAGAATCTTGATTACTGATCAGTTCCAGGTTTTCAAGTGTCATCTCTACTCAGGACACAATCACCAGGCAGTTTGATGTGAAAAATCTCAAAACAGGCATGACTAACTTCCTTTCTCCATCTCCCCCAAATCATTAACTAATTTCCCCAAAAATAGGTCAAGATCTGCTTGATACCTCTTAGTTTCATCATTTTCATATCATTAGCTTGAGTGAAGATCTGCTTCACTCAAAGAGAATCCTTACTCTCTCTATAAGGTTCTATCTCCCCTTTTCAAGCCTAAGATTTCTTAAACTTAGCGCTTTCTTGTCATCTCCATCTTAACTTCTCACATTATTATTTAACTCCCTATATTTTTCCATCCCCATACTAAAACTATGTAGATAATCCCCTTATGTAAATATCCCCTCCGCCTGGTTGAAATATAACCATAAATACTTCACTGGGAATTACTAAGTCACCTGGACTTTAGTAAGAACCCTCCTTCTGCAAAAATTCCCACTCCCAAGTGTATGGACACCTTCGAAACACTAACAAAACCATTCCCAAGTGCTAAATAACCCTCCCCGCGCATTCTTCTGTGAAAAATATCAATGTTTGTTTGATAAGTTATCACAGCGCAAAAAAATTCACCCATTTTCTAAAGTTAAAAACCAACCGCGCCGCGGAAAATTGAGCATTTAACATGCGCGCACCTTAGCTAAACCTCGCACAACTCCCTTTCTCGTCCACCGTCGGATTGTCTCCCCCAGATCCGACAGTCCTTGATCGCATCGCGCGCCTGATTACGGTGGTAGGTTACCACCCGATGTCCAACGGTTTTCCCGTTGTACACCGGGACAGGTGGTGGCCTCCCATTGCATCGCGCCGCCCATGACAGAAACCACCTCCGTACCAAAGGTGGTCCGACGCACAGGGAAAACCGCCCTCCCCTCACATAACAGGAGCGCCACCTCATCCTACCAGGTCGCCTCCAGGTCACCTCACCCTGCCTGGACCTGGTCCACGTCATACTGCCATGTCAACCCATCGTACTGCCACGTCACCTTGATGACGTCAACATGCTGACGCCACATCCGTACCCAAGGACACCACTGCTGACGTCATCCGCCGTACTTCTGACGTCATGCTGACATCTGCAGCCAGAAGACCGAAAATTCGCGCAAGAGGAAAATTCGTGCTTCGGATCTCCGGAATGAGAAACGGAGGAAGTTTTCAATGCGCGATTAGCGCGAAGTGCTAATTGCACATCACTACGGGAAATAGGCCGTTTTGGGGAATCTTTAGGGAATCTTTCGATTCCTTGGCCCGTTTTGCACCGAGAAAGCCCGAAATTGCCCGATTTTGCCAAATTAAACCAATTTGAAGAGAGGAAGAGACTAGAGACATAGATTAAAGAGTATCAGATCAACTCAACAGGGAAAAAGCACGTCAGAGAGTATCAGCAAGTGGCAGAGACCATCAATGTAGCGGAAAAGAGTATCAGCGAAGATATTAACAGCGGCCCAAAGCAGGAGAAAATTAAATACCTTCCAGCGAAGTCAAAAAAGAAGGCGAGGCCACTCAAAACTCTCAAATCATGGTTATTGCACATTTAACTCACACCAGAACAGAACTACAGATCCCAAAGCACAATTATTCCAGCAGTACTACATCAAGGCTCCAAGGGCCACATTGCACTCCTTTTGGTCCAGCTACCTCTGACACAATTTTAATAGATATTTACTTGCACTTAATTTTGGCACAAGTTTAGGTCTAGAAATCTCTTTGCAGACCTGTTTTAGGTCAATTGTAATAAATAAGTTCGAGATATTTGCACTATAAAAATAGCCCTGAACACTGTATTACGGGTTGGTTGGTTGGTTGGTTGGTTGATTTGTCAACAAGCTATCTCTAGCTGATTTTGCTCCGGGAGAGACTCGCACTGTAATATCTGATAAGTTTCTATAATCAAAGACTGCTTATGAGCCTTGGAGAACGGATTGTTCACTGTGTTTACTGGTTGAAGAGTGATTATGGAATTCCCGTGCTATTGCATAACTCAATAAGTGTTTTTTACCTCTGTTTTCATTCATGAATTACGCTCTTAAACAACAAAAAGAAAGATTAGTTTAGAATTTGTTTAAATACACTCTATGCTCATTTTTTGTTGTTTCTTTATGTTTTCTTCTATTTAAGCATAAATATGAATTCCACATGGCTCATGTTTGTCTTAAATCAAGACTGTTATCCAGGGATTCTTCATTTCCCCTAGATACAGATCATCTGTCCCTCTGTTAAGCTAAATGAGAGATTCTTAAGTGCCTCTCATTCCTTATACATCATTCACCCTTTTAGTCTGAAGATTGTGTTATGAGTAGCTATCCTGCTTCATTATTTCTCTTATGACCAGAAAGACACACTGATAATCCTAACCCGTGACTCCATGCCCAATGGTTTGAAACTTATCACTTCATAAATTGCCTCTCTGCCTGAAAGCATTTTCCTTCCATCCAAACACAAACAAAAACCCCTGAGCCAAAAGCTAGCCTAAAATCATCAACAAAGTTGAATCATTAAGAGAGAGCCCTCTCTGATTGCAGGTGGGCTAGAACCTGCAATCCAAAGATTGGTTTGTGGTTACCTCGGCCGTATCCCTAAAAAGGAGCCTAGGGACAACCTGAGTGATAACACGTTCCAAGACCCGAAGTCTGCATAACGCGTCCATGACCACACAGGTAAATGTCTAAACTCATTCGTCAATTGCATAAACTATATTTCAAAAGCTGCATGCATGTGAAAATGGTTCGGATTGAATGGGATCGATGGCCAGTCAACTGGACACCCTCAGCCAGTTACATAGCTTCGTGGGATCCGAACAAGCTCAGTTACGTTCAAAATTGCCGACAAGATGGGCAGCCAACACGTGTGGAGTGTCCATTTGGGGAAAATCGTCGGGACTGGCAGTGGTGGCGGCGGTTAATGGTAGAGGGGAGGTGATGGCACTCAGGGACACGTAGAGAAATGATGGCTGTGACGTTGGATCAATGGTTCGGTCCGGCCACCTCATCTCCTCGCCACGAATTACACTGCAATATAAAGATGCTCGGTTGAAGACTCTCACCACCAGTTGTTCATTTGCACTTGCAACATCCTCGACCGAAGTATGCGTCCTCTACTTCCAAAATCTGTTAACCCGTCGTCCTCCACCGAGCTTTTCGGCCTGTTTCAAAAATATTTCATGTACCGGGTTCGTTCAGAGGCGCAGTGACATCCTACAGAAGCCAGCAAGAGTTCTACAGGAAGAAGCTCTACAGGAAGTACAACACAGCTTTCCGGAGCAAGGAAGCCTAGACTTTTCTTCATCGAAATTGGAGTTCCGAGAGAGGTAGGCTTGAAAACACTCTTCCATGCATGGTATGTTTCGAAAAGGTGGTGAATTGAATTGTCTTGAATTGGAGAGTCAGAGACAAGTCTGCCTGTGAGTTGGAAATAGCATTTTTCCTGTGTGTTGCACAAAATTTCTCAGTCGTTTCTGCGTCAAAATTCTCCTCCACGGTTCCTGTAATAATAATAAAAAAAAATAAAAAAATAAAAAATAAAAAAATAAAAAAAAAAATCTCCTGTAGGGAAGATATGCAACTATGAGAGCTATCCTGTGTATGAAGAATTTTAATTTACATGGTTGTATGTATGCTGGGGATAAAAATTGAGCTCTGTACTCTGCCTGTGGAAACCACACAAAAACAAAAGGAAAAGACACCCCTAGCCAAACAGACAGAAACAATTGACACCAGGATTTCTACAGGAAGCAGGGAACAAGAGCAACAAGGTGATAAATCACCCGAGATATTGGCCAGGGAGGCAACAGCTGTGCTTGCTTCCTTAAGCACATCTCCAAAACAAAAAGGGAAGCGAAAAAGGGAGACATCCATGTACTTTAAAGCAAGACAGAGCACACAGATAAAAGTGGGCAAACCCCAACCACAGTAAAAAAGAGCCAATTATCATTGAGGACGCCACAACTAAATAGAAGGAGGAGTCTCCCCCAATGATATCCATCACCCATGAATGAGGAAGCCCGAAAACGTTCACCTGGAGGGAAAGGATTAAAATTATGGACACAAAGACATCTCTACAGGAAGCTGAGACAATTCTACAGGAAACGCTGGCTAAGCTAAAGGAGATGAGGAATTGGAGGAAAAGGCAAATAAATCATCACAGGAAGAAGAAAAGTCTCAGAACATTTTGGAACCAAGCCCTCAACCTAGTTTTGGCTCCTACTATAACCTATTAGACGCTGGAAAGATAATTCCCCAAAAATTTGCGGTGCCACTTTTCTTTGCACTAGAAGAAGAGAGAGTGAGGACCCACACTTGGATGAAGATTGCCAAGTCCAAGGGTGTGGCAGACATAGGTCCCCTGGAAGAACAACTCAAGGAGGCCCCAAAGGAATTGGCTATGGTAAGGCATGTGGAAAGCAGTCAGTGGGTCAAGCTACAGGAAAAAAACGAGCTGCTAAAACAATAGCTACAGCTACAGGGACACTATGAAGAAGACAGGCCCCACATCTTGGGAGAACAACGACAAGAAGAAAAGCGCCCAGTAGACAAAGAAACCCCTAATGAACAACATAGAAAAAATGGGTTGCAGGCTAAAGTTGAGGCACTAACTAGATAGCTACAGGAGAAGGAATTGCAACCAGCATAGGAGATACAGTCTCTAAGGCAACAGGTACAAGAGAAGGAAGCCCAACTGGCCTGCATGGCCAGTTCAGTAGTAGAGGCCATGCAGTGCAGGCAACCTGCCAATTCCTATGCCCTATACCTCAAGGATCAATGGTTGTAGTTCCAGATTAACACCTTGGCCCAAAGGGGCACTATGCCATTTCAAAATTACCATCAATTTGTGGGTCTATGTGACAGTAGCTCATCAGAAGACAAGGCCAAATTATCAGAGTTTTATTTACATAACTTGGCCCTACCAAACATGAATTCGTGGGACCCCAATGCTGTGGTAGGGGATATGCAACTTATGGCCATGGCCTCTTGGCTAAATCATGAAGAAAAGAGGGCGGCAAAGGTCCAAAATATTATGGACAGGGAACTAAGGGAACCACTAATGATCAGAGCAGAGCCGGAGGATCCCTCAACATTAATATACCCCCACCAGCACTTGGCCAATGACTCTTAGGCCCTACCAGATTACATTGAACGACAAGCTCAAGCCATAGCCCATTTTGAGGACATCGAAAGAATGTTGGGGGATAAATGTGTTCATGCTTGCACACAAAGGTGGAACACACTGTCCCACGGCCTAAAACTAAGAGAGTACCACTCCCCAACAAGGATGAGGGAGGCGTTGGCAAGAGTACCCCTCTATAAACAGTCAATGCAAAATCTACAGGCCAAGTGGATTGGCCTAAAGTTCAGTCCTCCCTTGTTTTTGGGGCTGCTGGAAGGAGCCAAAGAAGAGGAGGAACACAGGCAGTGGGAGGAAGTGGAAAGAAAAGCAAGATTTCATGACCGTGAAGAAGATATCACCTCGGAGGCCTGGGATGTGAGAGAAGCGGTCAAGGAAATCAAGGATGATGATCTGGATTAGTTGCTCAAAGGATGTGAAACCCATTTAACAGGGGGGTGATGATGAGCCCCGATATTGGGTAACTTATTGGGCTCATTTTGCCTAACTTTTCTTCATCAATCCACCATTTTTCATAGTTTATGCATGCTTTTGAGCATATTTATGTTAGTTGAACGAATGAGAATAGTCACTTGACCAAGAAGGCTAACACGTGGTTATTGCAGATTTTTGGACCAAGGCCAAGCATTTATGACCCAGATGACAGCCAAGCATGAAAGAACAAGGGTGAGGATTCATAGGAAGGGTGTCTCCTACACTAAATGGCCACTTCCTCAAATTCTCCACCCTCAACTCGGAGTTCAGCAAGCCACTGAAAATGATTCCCAAGGGCAGCGGAGCAGTTTTGTGTAAAGTGACTGATCACTGGCAGTTTGAGCAGTCGAGCCCCTGGAGTTAAGGAGGGTTGTTGAAGACCCTCATAGTGTATAAGAATGAAGTCTTCCAGCCTTCGTAGGTTACTTTTTGAGTAGTTGTATTTTGCACTATAATGTTGTTAGTTTTTCAGCTCATTTTGTAGCTTCTGCTGCACAATTTTCTTTGTGACATGGTTACTTTTGAGTAATGGAAAGCAGTTTCATTTGCCATTAGTTCTGAGCTTTTTCTTAGGAGTCTGTAGCTCTTGGGGTTGGGCCCAACCAAGTGCCAAGGCCTCCTTTGTGTACTGTTATATGTTTTTAATGTCTTTGCAAAATAATTTCTGTTAAGTAGATTAACATCTTGCTTGGTTTCCTAGGTCATTGTTGATGACTAAAAAGGATTTTCATGTTCAGATTGATTTGATAGGTTAATAACCGAGAAGATATTTAGAAAAAGGCTATCAAGCACCCCTGATCTCACCTCTCCCTCCGTGGGACCATGAGCTGAGACCAAGGTGTCCTTGCCGCCACCAAAAACACTATCTTTGCTTCATCATGCAATTGTTAGTGTTAGATTCTCATTTGCAGAAGTTGATACCAGTCGTGGTTACATGCCTAGGTTCATGATTTCTTATTTTTCATAGCTATTTCACATGATTTTATTGCAAATAAACTTCTGTTCATTTTCTTTGTTGTTATTTAGGTTAGATTAGGTTAAAGCAGCTAGGTCCTTGGTTTTCTGAGTCTTTGTTTGTTCAGTTTGGGAAATAACTTGCAGAGAACCTATAAATTGTAATACCCCTCTATCTACCCTTACTCCATCAACCCCACCTGCTCCATCCTCTAACTCAGATTCTGCCTTACATTCGCCACATTCTCTCGCTTTGCCCTAATTTCCATATATTTGTGCAACATTGCTCTACCCCTCCTCGAACAAATCCAACAATCCTCATCACTCCTCATCTCCATCCACTAAGTCATGGACCTCCTCACACCCTTATCTCACCTCCATACCCACTTCTTCACCTTTCTTCCTCCATCAACCCTCCAAAATTCCCTTTCGGAACATCCTGTAGAAGTTACAAAACATCTTGTAGAACCCCTGCAGACTTCCTGTAGAAGCTCACGAAAGTAGTTTCTTGAGATCCGATCACTGTGAAAGTCTCTGGAAGGGTGATAGGGACCCCTTATGCCCTCTTATCACCTTCCCAACCTCCCGCAAGCACCTCTCCAGTTCCATTCCTCACCTCGCCTTTGCACAGTGAAAAACAGTTAAAGCACATGCATAATAATCCTGACAACTTACTCAAAAATACAAAAATATGTTTTTTTCCAAATTTTAATGTAGAAGTAGCTTAGTCACATGCATTTTACCTTCCTAGAAGTCAATGGCATCCATTTCCACTACTTTCATCGCTTTTCTTGCACGAGTAGGGTTAATCGGTAAAATTAGGGTTTTCTAGGGTTTGCATTTCCTCTCAACTTTCCACTTCTTTCTGCAAGTAGACTAGCCTCTATTGAGTTATCTTTCATCCATCATAGTTAAAAGATTCTTCTAAGAGCTCATAGAAGTTGGCTTAAGATCCTAGTGGACTTGTGCCAGCTGATCAAGTGACAGCCGCAACAAGAGCTAGTACTTGTGCATACAGCACCGTCACTTCCAAGTTTGTTATGAACTACCGGGTTGATAAAAGTAAAGAAGGGAGTCCCAGGAGTTGCAGAATTATTGTTGCAATACTGGAGCCCACCAATTAACAAGAAGAAAAGTCCTCTAAAGCAAAACTTGAACAAGGACCTATCCTGCATCATCCTAACCATTAAAGGAATTTTGTCAAACACATCATGAACATGTAATGTACAGGTCATAAAAATACATCTAAACATATGGCCCTCATACTTATCTGAGATTCTTTAAGAAGGTTTGGTTCCCTCTCAAAATATCTACATTATCATTTATTAGGTCATACATTCATTAACATTTCATTTACTAAACAAAACATGGTGAGATCCATAACTCAAGTCTGTCATTAACCATTCTTATAACCAATATATAAGTATTATAATAGCAATGATAGAACAACCATCAAATCCACATAATAGCAAGCACATTTACTCATGAAATACAAGGGAAAAGAGCTCTTATTAACATATGAAAAATCCAACCAAGTCAAGGACTTCCACGTACCACCTGACCATATATTGGGCTAAACCAATTATTTCTTTCAGCCAATCACCCCCATGCCATATTCCAAGCATGAATGTGGAACTCACAACAATACCAACCAAGGATTCTCAGGCTTTACCCTGTATCTTGACATTACCAGTCAAGGGATTCCTATGACCAAAAACCTCATCTACACAACCATGCTTTAGCATGTATCCGACATTACCAGTTAAGGGATTCTTAGGACCAAACAAAGAAACATACACAACATGATTTACCGCAATACCCCCATATACTAGTCAAGGGATCAGTAGGCCTTAAATAAGCATGGATGCCTCTAGATCTCTCCACCTAAACCGTGAGGAATTTTCCCATCTCTAGCCTCAGGATTTATTGCGTATCCACCATTATGAATTTTCCCGAGACCACCCCACTTAGTTTCGAAACCATCCAACAATCCAACTCAACCAAGTAAAAGAACCTCATCACACCATGTCTATCCAGAAATGGAAAGGCAAGCCTGAAACCATTGTCACACCTAGAAGAAACCATGCCAATTACAAGAGAAACAAATACACACATGTATGTACCATGCATGCCAAAACTAGCCAGGAAATCATACATGCAACTCGATACTTACAGGTAATCCCAGTGTAGCTGCTTGATCCAAATCTTCCTTGCTTAATATTTGCTTCCCTTTACCTCACCCTCCCTTTACCTTCCTTTCCGCAACGAAAGAGTGCTCCAAGAATTCTCTAAGTGTTCAAGGGTATGAGAGAGTAGAGAGCTCTTCAAAACTAAATTGATGAAAGGTTGTGAAATGATCCTTAGAAGACTTTTTATTAATGAGGCCTTTATTTTCTTCAATTTCCATTATTTTTCCTTCATTTTCCTCCTCACATGCAACTTGTGACATTTCACCTTCATTTTCTCCTAATTTCCTTTATTTTCATAAATAATATGCCAATTAATGTCACTTTCTTTCCAAAGCCTTTGTGATTGCCTTTGCTAATTTCCCCTTAGCCATAATAAACCAAATGAACACTAACTAGGATGTTTTCCCCAACATCCAACTTGGAATATATTTCCCATGACCTTGGTATTATTTTTCCTTTATTAAATTTATTACATGAACTTTTAACGCAAGGATATTATAGATTCAGAAGCCTAAGATCAACTGTCACTATATGCGATCAACTGCTGAACTTTGCGTTCAACTGGCGAAATATTTAGTTAATTAAAAAAAGAAACCCTAGGTCCCAACCGTAGGGATGTCGTGATGTATGTGTGATTGAAAGGCTTCATCCACATAGATGAGCTAGTTTTCATGTGGTTGCATCCAAACTTTGCTTGTGACAAGCCTGTGGTCGAAAACCGAAACCCTAGCACACGTGCAAGCTTTTAACCATGCAATCTCGGACATGTGCAAGTGAACTTTCCTTGAACCATCTCAAAAGTATGCGAACCACACCAAATAAAGAAGAAGAATGATCATAATGATGGTGTCCAAATGAGGTTAAGATCACTTGTATTTATAACTTTCCAAGGGTGTCAAATTTTGTTTAGGGCTAACTTGATCGAATATGCACATGTGGGCCTTAATTAAAAAATGCACATTCCCTTGTCCAAATTGAGAGCTTCAATAATCAATATTGGTCCTCTCAAAAAGAGGAAATTCATCCCGTGGTTGGAAGTTTTCACTGAGCTACCTAATTAACAATATTGATGTCCTAAAATAGAAAATGAGTCATTCAATTAAAAATGCATATTTACATTGCAGGCATGGTCTATATTGGAATTGGGCTTGAGGAATTTTGATTTTTATATAAATGAGTTGACAAGATTTGATTTCAAGAGAATATTCTTTGTCTATTGGATGATATAAAAGGTATTTGAACATGTTTTCAATTTCAAAGGAAAAAAATAGATTTAATTCAAAAATCATTTATTTGATCACCTGTGAACCATATTGGAATCAAATAATTTTATTTCTATATTTTCTGATGATTGGGTTAGTCTCCATGTGTCATCATGTAGTTGTATCTACTGTCAGGAATGGTTTTAGAAGAATGGAAATCTACTTGGGATTTAATTTTGGTTACAGTTGGTCGATATGGGTTTGTGGAACATTCTGTGCATCCACCACACAGAGTAGCAAAATTAGAGGTAAAGAAAAACTAGATGACTTGATTGTCTTCATCATGATTGCCTCAAATGAAAAAAAAAAAATCATCTCTAGTAAAAATTCAATTCATCTAGGTTATTTTGTATTTCTTTCACTCTTCTAATAAATTATAGTATGATATAATGAAGTAATAATATAATAAACTAATGGAAATGATATTAATAATATCGTCTTCAACATGTATTTGTTTTCCTAAATGATGAGGATAATCATATATGAAGTGATGTAATGAAGCAATAATATAATAAAGTAATGTTACTAATATCAATAATATCATCTTCAAAATGTATTTTTCTTCATGAATGATGAGGCTAATTATAATAATAATGCCTTAAAATGCCAGACTCGCGTTAATAAATGCCTTCAACCACATTAATAAATTTTTCAAATGCCACAACCACATTCAAATAAGTTGATGCCTATAGCGTATATCAATCACATTTATTAATGTGATTGTGCTAGTCTATATCTAATCTAATGTCAACAATCTAATACGAATCTAAATATATTTTTAATGTTAACTATGAGAATGTATATGAAGTCAAACTAATTTTCTTTTTTTAAGTGATAAAAAAAACAATTCATGATTGTTGAAAAGAGATAAAAAAAACCATATAACTTACAAGTAAATGAGAATATTTTTCAATTTAAATTACAAATCATAATTTCACATCCATAGTAGCAGAATATTTTTAGATAATGTTTCAAAATATATATAACTTTAGACGGTTGGTTGATCTATATTGTGTAAGGAACAATACTAAATATTGACAATAGAGTACATTACAAATGCATATAAAATAATTTAGAGAAAATGATATGAAAAAGAACTTAATTTTTTTTATTAAATGATAAAATGTAATAGCCCTACATTAGGAGAGACTTCAAACTCTTTTACAAGGTGAAATCCCATTATCTATGTGCCTCCTTATTTTGAGTCATGCCCTTTCATTTATTTATTTATTTTATTATTAAATATCATTAGTGAATACAACGGGTGGATACCTGTAACACCCTCCTCCCACATCTACACAAGTAACTGACCAACCAGGGTTAACATGTGGCAAGAAGTTACTACGATATTCGACCTCCTAATTCACCTCAAGGAAGTGGAAACAATGGAAACACACCATACAAACCTTCCACACCAACAAAATGACTCCTAGGAACCATCCCAACCACTCAGGTAACTAGCCATTGGGTCCCATTGAGTTTTTAGACCATTACACCCCCAAATGCTCCCTTGATATGGGCATGCATGTGTTAAAGAGGCTTTGGAATCTCTCACAACATGGGCATGCATGTGTCCAAGGACTTTTTGGTCGAGCGTTGTGCCTGCATCTCCAAGACTTGAGCCACTTTTTTCAGCCCAGAACTTAATGACACTTTAGGAAATGAATTTACACAACATAACAATGATGCATTTTCAAAAAACTCAACAAGGTTTAGACTGGATCCCAACTAACCATGACATGCATTTCATTAAACACATCACAAATATGTAATCTACAAGTTTAAACAACATATTTGAGCATAGGGCTCTCATACTTATTTGAGAATCGATAATAAGCATTGTTCCCTTATACCATTAGCTACAGTTTCATCTATTAGGCCATAGATACATTTTTCATTCATTTACAAATCAAAACATGATGAGAGCCATAAATCACCACTATCATAAAACATGCTCATAACCATCATATAACCAACAACACAACAATGATAATACAACCATCAAGATTACATAATAACAAGTACACTTACCCATCATTTACAAGAGGAAAGAGCTCTTATTAACATATGAAAAATGCAACTAGGTTTGGGACTTCCACTTACCACCTGACCATAGACATGGCTGAGACAAATGTCTCTTCAACCACTCACCCCCATGCCATATTCCAAGCATGAATGTGGGATCTCGTAAAACACATCAATCAAAACCATTCAGGGCTTCTAGAGACCAAGCCACCTCAACCCATCAAATAGTGATTCCACCTCATGGTTAGACATTAAAAAACCATCACCATCTTAGTCACTACCCAAGACTTCTAGGGCTCCAAAGCATTTGTTCCAACCAAGGCTTCCAAGACTAGTAACTCAACCCACAACTGTCACTGGGCTTCCAGATCATTTGTCCAACTAGGGCTTCCAAGACTAGTAACTCAACCCACCAAGGGATTCCAAAGCATTTTTCCAACTAGGGCTTCCAGGACTAGTAACTCAACCTAAGTTGTTACATGGCTTCCAAAGCGTTTGTCCAACTAGGGCTTCCATGAACTAGTAACCCAACCCACGCTAAAGGAAACATGAGAACCAACTAGAAAAACAAAGAAATAAACCTACAACATCATGGTTATCTAGGAAATGGCAAGGCTAGGAAAATCCACTATCAATCTAGGCAATCCTCCATGCGAGTGATATATTATGACCAATAAACCACATGCATATGCCATGCACGCCAAAACTAGTGAGGTAACATACATGCAACTCAATACGTGCAAGAAAACCCACTGTAGCTACTAATCCCGATATGCTCTTGTGATTTCTTACTCTTCCTTTTCCTTCTTGCTCTAAAACTCCAAGTATGCCACACTCCTCGAAGAGTGCTTCAAGAAAAATGTAAGTGTCCAAGAGTATGGAGAGATAGAGAATAGAAGACAGATCCACCAAAAACTGTCAAAAGCTTGCCAACTGATCCTCATAAGAATTTTTATTAATGAGGCCTATATTTTCTTCATTTTCCATTATTTTCCTTCACTTTCCTCCTCACATGAAACCTGTGACCTTTCACCTTACTTTTCTCCTAATTTCCTTTATTTTCATAAATAAATGTGCCAAAATGTTGTTGTGCCTTTACAAAGCCTTTTCCATTGCCTTTGCCGATTTCCTTAGCCATAATAACTAAAATGAACATCCACTAGGATTTTTTCCTACCATTCAACTTGGAATACGTGTCCCATGACCGTGGTCTTATATATTTTTACATAAATTTTTAACCGGGGATGTTACAAAACCCTCCCCCTTGGGGGAACACTGTTCTAGATGTTCAATGACGCTTATAACCAACAAGACTGCTAAAAACAAAACATACTTCCCATGTTGCTTTATAACATAGCTCATTGTAGTATTTACAATGACCATCTGCTAAAACATGACAAACATATTGTTTACTAGAGATTTATAGCATAACTCATTACGATATTACAATAATAACCACATATACACACATACAAATTTTCTTCACCTAGAAAATACTCATACTATCTATGGAGATTTATAAATCCATCCTGATACAATATTTACAATAATAAACACATATGTACATATGTACATTTTCTCAACTAGTAAATAAAGGATATGATGTATGCATCCGCAACATGGGAATCCAGAGGCTCACACCTCCACCCTCAAAGTAATACCAGGATTCACCTCCTTCCAAGGAAGTCCATAATCCACTGCAAGGTCAAATCTACATCCAATGTCTAATGCTATAATCCAACACCACTTTCCCTCTTAGTGAATAGTTACTAGATCATTTTTCCTGGGCACACTCCTAATGTGCATCTGATTCCATCTCGTAATGATAATGACCAACACAAATCCATCCCTAACCTTCCCTTCTCTACTACATAGTCCTCAAGAAATCTAGTCACCCCCTTCTGTGCAATCACACACCTTCCAAGTTCTGTTGGCACCCCCATCCTAGGTAGTTCATCCCTTGGAAAGGCTTCCTCACATCAGAAGATACAAAAACCAAGTCATATTCCTACCTTAATACCATCGTAATGGTCATAGCATGCTCATGGCAATCAATGGACACTATTGGGTACCAGTGTCCTAGAATGACCCTGCTCTTGAACTACTTTACCAACATACTGCTGCCTGTTCTAATTTCTTTTGTTGTTGTTGCTAATTATTGTAGTCAGTTTCAACCACCCAACCAAGCATTTCATGCTTTGTTGTACCAAGCACATAATTTCCATTAGATTCAAAATAAATTCAAATAAATTCAAATCATACCTCATTGGTGGCCCGCCAATAAGGTATACTTTCAATTTTGTTCGCTTCTTGTCACAACAAGTCAATATAGAATATTTGACCAAATCATCATGTATAAAGATATCACATCGGGTTAGCTCAAAACAAAACCATCATAGATCAAAATCATAAATCACATGTAATCATCATAAACCAGAATAATAAATCACATGCATAACAAAACTGAAATAAAGTATTGATATTTATCCTTTAATTAGTCCTTAGCTTCTACCTTTGTCCTTATTCCGTACACAAACCAAATCAGTTGCCACACCCGATAAACACCCAATTCCTTCTCTTCAACCATGTACACATACACATAGTATACATCCCACACATACAACCACACACGACATACAACACCACACAAGACATGTACCTACACGTGACATACAACACATACACCTACACCTAGCGTAAAACACAACACAATACATGCACCTACATCCGGTGTACACCACCACACAATTCATACACTTACACTCAATGTACAACATAATACATATATGTACACAACGTACAACACAATGAATACACATGTCATAATGCCACGACTACACAGTGCACATATGTAGTGCCGCATGTACACAACACCACATATACGACATGCACATAATACCACATATACAACATGTACATAGCACCACCTATACACAACACCACCTACACAATGTATACACAACATCACATGTACACGACACCACCTTCACAACGTGTACACAACGCCACATAGAAACCACACCACCTGTACAACGTGTACACAATACCATATGTACATAGAACCACGTGCATGACATGTACATGAAACAACACGTACACAACACCACCTGCACACAACACCATATGCACAAAACACTACATATCCATCATGCAAACAATACAATATGTACACAACACCGCATATCTAATGTGTACATAGCACCATCTGTACCCAGCACTGCATATGCAATATTCACACAACACTCTCTATACCACCCTATACATAACATTGTATAAACAACATGTACACACACCATATATACATCACACCGAATGGGTACAACATCATAAATGCAACATGTACAACATATACAACATATGTATAACAATAGTACCACATAGCCAAAACCACACTGTCTCTACCAAGCAACCTGGCTTTCAGTGTCTCTCATCCATCCATGCTTATCCCAACATCTCGTAGACCACACTTCTTTCATTTCACTGATGTATCACTCGATATAGCATGTCCATAACATAGACATAATATAATCACATAACATCAACTCATAATCACATTATACTGACCTCATATATTTGTCATGACTACTCTTCCACTTGATTCCTCATGAACCAAGAACCTCTTCATGTCATTCATATGCGTAAGCAATCATTCCTTCACAAGAATGATTCCTGACGAACCTATCAGACAAAAACATACATACACACACACACACACGCACACACACATATATACATATAAATATTAGCATTAAAAAATCTATTAGACAATGACATACGTACATAAATATATATATACATATAAATATTAGCATTAATAATCATGATCCGTGATGACCTTGTCAGACATGACATACATACATACATACATGTATACACATATAAACATCAACATAATCATGATCAAAACATAATTACTAGATATCATAAGGTTAAGGTTAAGAGAACTCCCCTTATGCGTGCATTACATGTGCAACATCGAGAACAACAGTTCCCAACATAGCCAAGGCATATGATGCCTCAAATCCATTCACCTTACCTTTCTTGATCACGTTTCCCATAACTATCCTACCATCATCCATTTACACCAATGGACCCAACTAGTCTAACTAGCTGTCATACTCTTTCCTTCAATTTCCCTTATACATGTATCAAGCTTCATCCAAGTCTTACCTTACCTATTGGGTACCACACATCTCTCCCTAAGCTCCATTAACTTTCTCCTTCCCAAACCAATTCCCAAGATTCTCAAAACAATAATGGCAAGATCGAGAAGCAAAAAAGAAGAAAACCATGGAAAACCAACAACAATCATCTTAAAACAAGATAATTTGAACACATACTCATATTATGAAATTCATAAAACATCTAAGCAACTTGTAAACATACCATGTTAAATTAATCAACTAGATGACATAATCAAACAGTCAAGCACCAAATATACGACATAAGCAAAATCAAACCTTACTGTATCTCAAGGGAGGCTATCTTGTCCGCACAATCAATCTAGTTAGCACAATATAACTTTACAACACACCAGCTTAAGCACAAATAAGATCATGATATCCATAACAATAACTAACTAACATGTTCACATCATAATCTCATAAAAATTTGTTGTTCATGCATAACAATCACATATGTAAGATAAGTCTGGATTAGTATGACATAATATCACAACATATTAACTCATACCTAAATGTCATAACCTTAACCATTTGCATAGACTAATCCAAATTAGTATGATACATATAACATCAAGATCTTAATGTAATAACCCTAATCATCGAGTTACTAGCATATAACAACATCAAGTTATATATCATGATCATCAACAACATATAACCTAATCATCAAGTTATCTAACATAAAACAACAATATAAATGGATACAGCCACATGTTACTATCATTCATGACTATCCAACACATGTGCATATGACTATCCAACATCAATAGAATGAAAGGAATACACATAACCATAATGCATATAACAATCCTTACCCAACATACAACCTGTAGGACAACATGATCTTTCCTCGAGGTCCAATGCTTGCTCTATCTCAACCAACACGTTAGCATCCTAACATACCAATATCATCATGCTGACCTAATTTCATACAATGACCTCACAATGCATGTCCAACCTACCATACATGCATAACCATAACCATGACAATGCAAGCATAAAAACATATAGACGCCAACATGCATAACAAATGCATATACAACCATACACTCAAGATGATAGATCCCGCAACAACACCATCAACCATCACATGGAAACATCACTACAACCATGATCAACACCATGAAAATGTAAAAAGAACATGGACTACAAGCATAAGAAACACATATGCAACTGACATGAATGCATGACCAACACACCTCCCATCCAATCCGAGGGGTGAACCATGCTTTGGTACCACTCTTTAACATCCTCCTCCCACATCTACCCAAGTAATTGGCCAACCGGGGTAAACATGTGACAAGAAGTTACTATGATATTATTTGAACTCCTAAGTCAGCTCAATGAAGTGGAACTGACAGAAACACACCATACAAACCTTCCAGATCAGCAACAAGACTCCCAGGAACCATCCCAACTACTTAGGTAACTAGCCCCTGGGTCCCACTTAGTCTTTAGACCATTAAACCCCCAAGCACTCCCTTGACATGGGAATGCATGCGTAGAGGAGGCTATGGAAGCTCCCATGGGATGGGCATGCATGTGTCCAAGGACTTTTTTGCCCAGTGTTTTGCCTGCATCTTCGGGATTTGAGCCACTTTTTCTGCCCCAAAGCCTAGGTCACTGCCCAAAACTCAATGACATTTTAGGAAATGAATTTACACAACATAGCAATGATTCATTTGCAAATACATCAACAAGGATTATATTGAACCCCTACTAGCCATGATAGGCATTTCATCAAACATGTCACAAATATGTAATTTATAGGTTTAAAGAAAAAATCTGCATATAGGGGTCTCATACTTATCTGAGAATCGCTAAGAAGAATTGTTCACTTATATCATTAACTACAATTTTGTTTATTAGGCCATTGATACATTTTTCTTTCATTTACAAATCAAACCATGATGAGAGCCATGCATCATCAGTGTCATAAAACATGCTCATAACCAGTAGAATAACAATGATAATACAACTATCAAGATCACATAATAACAAGTGTAGTTACCCATCATTTACAAGGGGAAAGAGTTCTTATTAACATATGAAAAATAAAACCAGGTTTGGGACTTCCACATACCACCTGACCGTAGACATGGCTGAGCCAAATCTCTCTTCAACCAATCACCCCCATGCCATATTCCAAGCATGAATGTAGGATCTTGTAAAACACATCAATCAAAACCATCCAGGGCTTCCAAATGCCAAACCAACTCAACCCACCAAACCATGATTCCCCTATAATGATGGAACTACCTCAAGGGATAAGTCCTTCTCCCATGAGAAGAGGATCCATCTCCCATCCATATTTCCTATATAAACCTCCCTTCTTCCCAAGCATAAACTAGTCAAAGTTGATAGTTTTGGCTGAGTGTGAGTGTTATAGTTGCAAAGTGTTGATGCTATTTTGGAGTAGACAAGCAAGCTATTAATAGTTGTAGCTATCTAGTTGTGTGAGGGAGAAGTGTGT
This sequence comes from Pinus taeda, assembly GCA_000404065.3. NCBI lineage: Eukaryota > Viridiplantae > Streptophyta > Pinopsida > Pinales > Pinaceae > Pinus > Pinus taeda. Next base: position 22,601 of record APFE030866374.1, read on the forward strand.
TTTGGTTTGGTGTGAATCGTAAAGGGAAGAGCTTTTAAACTATTGTTGTTTGAAGTCATCGCGGAATGCTAGTAGAAGTGTGTGGGAATCTGGTCTTGTCAGAAGAAGACTACAACGTCAAGATGAATGGTTTTAATCTCTCTTTGATATTAATATATGCAACTATCGATTTATTTCCTACATGTTTTGTAATATTACATATCCATGTCTTAATTTTTCTTGACTTGTTAACTAGGTTGAATTGAAATTTGTCTATTATTATGTTTGTGTGATGTTGTTGTTTACTTGTTTTAGGAGCTTGAAGAAGGAAGTGAGAGATTGGTGGAGCGAGCAAGTGAGGACATCATCAAGCAAGATAAGCGACCAAGAGGTAGGCCCTCTTGATTGATTCTAATCTAAGGAAATCTTCCATAGAATGTATCTGTTGTGGCTAGACACATTATCGGGCTAGAGGAATTCGTTCGTGTCCGCACTTATAATTTTACTTCACCACAACAAGCTCATATTCATTCAAGAGCACGTGTTGGGAGGATTTACGTGTGATATCGCACTACCTTTACAAGTCACATACCTCATATGGATGTTCACAAAGTATGTCCTTTTAGGACTATTCTTATCTTGGATTTCCAATCCTCAAATAATATCTATCCTGTTCGACTACTCTTATCTTGGACACTTGTCCTATCCTCAAAGAGTGTCAGTCCCTTTCCTTTCTTGGATACTCGATCCTCAATGAAACTGTAGATTCCTATCCAATCCTCCACCATCTCTCTCCAAGGATTTCACCTACACTTACGACTATTAGTCCTGGTCAAGTGCATGGCACATGAAGAAGAGAATGCATAAGTGATGTCCACTATCACCCCCTCTCACCTAGAGAGGATAACCCTATTCCCTCTTAACCAAGGAATAAATCCCTGCTCCTATTCATGAAGACTCCTTTACTCCCTCTCAAATCTAGAGGAGATTCCAGAATTCCTTTATATTTAGGAAGTCAACACCAAAAGCCTTATAGCTTGTTTCCATAAAAGTATCATCTCCCTATTATTTACAGCTACATGTCTCCCTCTTTCCTTCACATATCATTATATTTATCTTCCTTCCTTTCGAGGTATCATGGAGCCATCTTCTTTATTCAATCTTGTAATAGGATCCAGGTCATCAATCTTGCACATCAATTTCATCTCATCATCAACATCGAAGGAATTATATTGAGACTTTCCAATCTTCAAGTTGATGATAGATTCCTCATGAAAGTGATCTCCTTGTTATTATAGAAACATGACCTTTAAGTTATCTTCTAGCACTTCTACCTTTTAATTCTAGGATGAAAACATATCGACTTCATGATTTCCATTATCACATATTCAATCCATACAATTGAACATGCCTCAACTATCATCATCTAATTTTGTGATATCCTTCTAGGTAGAAAAACAATATGTTAACTATATAACCAATGATATTATTAACGTTAAACTTACCTCATCATGATGACGTTCTCACCAAACCATCAACATCCTCAAGATCCATCTTCACTAGAGTCTTCCTTCATGCATTAGAGTTCCCAAGGATTGAACTTGATTACCAAGTTACAACATTGTTTCGACGACTATACCAGATGTTGATCATTATTCTATATAATAGAGTGAGAGTCTTGATCCACTTGTTCATTCTAGAGTAAGTCAAATTCTTCTTTTCAACATCATATAACCATATGGAAGGTTCCTTAACATATTTTATGACCAAATTCTTTTTACATGATTATGTACATATGAATCCTACTGAAAATTTCTTCAAACATACATTCCTATGATTTCATACAATAATCTAGATACATTCCCTAAAATTAGTTTGCAATATGGCCAATTACATCCCTTCATCCTTCAAGAGTATTGTTTCCATAGAATATATACTAACCTTGTCATAATGCTTCTTCCAATAACCTTCCAAAATGATGGCTCTTACAGGATCATGATGATCCACCTTCGTAAAATGACTACCTCTAACATTATGTTAGAATGTCTAGATGAATAATATGAAAAATGGTCCCAATCTTCTCAATTTTAAAATACTAGATGATTCCTACAAAGCAACTCAATGCTACTATCACATGCTTCTATCTATGATGCCATGATTTTACACAATGCATGCTATTCTGAAGGAAAGACCAATTTTTATAAAGAACTTGATAGAGAGAATGCTTTCTTGAATAGTAAATATCCTTGACATCATCTTTCATTGACTTCTTCTGAGGTTTTCCCATTTCTTCAGTTGTGTGAGCTTCACATCTTTCCTTTCTTTTATTGTATGAATTGTTTAGAAAATCCCTCTTAAAGTGTCCACATTGGTTGCATCCAAAGCATTGAACCTTGGACATGTCTTACTTCTTCTTGGACTTCCTAAAATTTCCCTTCTTTAGCTTCTTGGTTCTCGCAATGAAGATTTGAGACTGCCCATTTGATTCGGCATCATCCTTTTCCTTGATCCTAGTCTCTTCCAAGATGAATTGAGCTTGAAACTCATCAAAAGGATTTGAGTCTTTCTTAGAGCATATGCTCGATGCAAATCTGCTCCATTCTGGTGGTAAAGAATTTAGTACACATATGGTCATTTTAGAATCTGAAATTTTCTCTTCAAGCCCTTGCAACTAATCTCTTATTTGAGAAATCTTCATTAGAAAAGAGGACATGTCCTCATCCTTTGACTTCTTCATTTTATATAATTCATTTCTCAAAGACATCTTTTTTCCTAATGTATTTATAGAGTACAAATTTACTAGCTTGTCATAGATCGCCTTGGAAGTCTTCAAATTAGAAACAAAGGGAACTGGATGATCCTTAAAGGATTCAAAAATGATCCTTTGTGCCCTTACTTCCCTTTCTTGTATTTTCCTAGTTCTTGAGTCCTGTCTTTGCTAGGTTTAGTAACTTCACTAAGGAGATATTGCATCACTTCATGTTTTGTAAGTGTTGGGTCAATCCTTTTCTTCCATGAGGGAATTTCATGAGCCAATGAGCTTATTTCTTTCCTAACATAAATTACTCATAATACCTTTAGATTCAAACATAGAGCGACAATATTGTATTTACGTGTCAATCAAGAATCTCCTCTTCTTTGACAATGTCTCCAACTATCTCGATGTTTGAAAGATATTCATAGAGATTTCAATGATGTCCTAGAAATATGCCCTTCTAGGATAAATTTAGATTGATGAATGATACCAAGATTCTTTGATGCTTCTTTCAAGAATGTCTTCCAGGTAGGTTAGATTAACAATATTCAATCCTACATCAACTACACCTTTGTTCCTTAGCTTCGATCTTGCAACTTTTATTAGGACCTTCAATTCCATAACCAATGCAAAAACCCTAGTTCTAGTACAACATAATTATTTACAAGTTCCTCCTTTGAGTGAGACAAATCCTTCCATGGTCAACAAGGTTAAAACAAAATATATACTCTTCTAGAAACTTGATATTGCAACTTGGTCTCCTCCAACTCAAACCTCCAATTTTGGCCTTCCTTGAGGCTTGTCAAAACTCTAATTCTTGAATAAAACTCTTCTTTGTGTCCACAAGATGATCCTTCTAGCTACCTTCTTGTTGACCTTAGCTTTGATACCATGTTGGAAAATGCAATATGGAAACTATCAATTCAGATTTCCCTTATTCCTTAACACTTGTTTGTGAATCTTATTTATCTTCTTATGTTTCTTTATTATATATTTTCATTAAAGAAATATAAAAGATAGTAAAGAAAATGGACACAAGTATCTAGGTTCCAAGTGATGCAGGAGCATCAAGACCTTTTTCTCCATTTCTAAATGTGGGGTGTGATAATGTTAATTTGTAAATAAGGGGTGTGATGATTTTTAATATTTTATTAATTAATTTGAATTAAATAGGAGAAGGTGAGGATTTATGTAAATATCCTTTTATTAATAAAAGGATATGAGAAAATTTAATGAATTGAAAGATTTTAGGGATAAAACCTATCCTTTAGGGATGTTGAGAGATTTAGGGGTTGTTGAGGATTTTAAGGGATTGAGCATTTAATTTAATGATTTTAAATAGGAAGGGATTTGGAGAGAAAATTAGATAGAATAGGAGAGAAGTGTGAGGAGTGAGTGTGAGAAGTAAAGAAGTGTTCTCAGCCTTCAGGCCGTTTGTAAAAGGGCCATAGATCTGTAAATCTCGCCATGAATGTACACCTCTTGTGAATAATTGTTTTATGTGAATATAGTATGATTTTCATGGACATAATAGTCATTAGTTGGAATAACGAATTCGTGTGAACTCATGTGTGTTGAATGATTGGTTGTTGGCTTTCATTTTATGGTTATACAACAGCGCATATGTCTCTGCTTTAACTGTGGATAGAAAGTATCATATAACTGTTAGACCGTCTTGAATTGAATGTTGCCTTTGAAAATTTTTGGAATCCCATCTCAGTGTGCTTGAAGCTATCCGTCGTGTGATAGACCTCTGGGTTGAATGCAATTACTGTTGAAAGATTGCAGGTTCCAAGTTAAGGCAGCGTATATATGCAACAATTACTCCTTGAAGCCTGCGCCCTATCAAGTTCAGATAGACTGCGGCCAGCACATTAAAGAATAAGTCTGCTATATATGTCCAGATTGTATTACCATATTGCCGTCGAGGGGGTTCGGAAATTATGGACTGTGATTGATGGGTTTTAATTTCTATGTGCTATAACCATGTATATGAATCGTTGAAGGGTTTTTAACTGTTTCAAAGCCTTCTGTCCGGCGGAGACATATGTGACAGCGGCATGGTGAAAGGCCTTTTTGGGACAGGCGAGCCATTTCATATGTTCGTCGTATTGAAGCCTCTTTACATCGGTCAGAAAGAGCGTAACAAGGTGAGGTAGTAACCTTGTTTATAACCATATCAGCCCAGAGGAAAGAATATATCGGCAACCCAACGTAAAGACAGAGGTATGTATATCCAACAATAATTTATATATCTGCTGTAAAGAAAACGATATTCTGTCGGTGCTTAATTATAAAATACGACTGTTATATATATGGCCTTTGTTAAGTAAGGAGGAGGCGTGGTAATCGTGGAATGATAAAGGACGGACTCGTGATAATCGTGGTATTCCGTTTCAAAGGAATGGATATTATTATGAATGCGTAGACTACAGTTTGACTTGCATGCGTACCTGGAGGTTGCGCTTATTCTCTTTTGCGTTAAAAGTTTGAAGCCATAGTTGAATCACCACCGAGGTGCATGCGCCATAACTAAGCAAGGACGGGGTTCAGAACTCAGAAACGAATATATAACTGGTGGACAGTGAGTTATATAAGTCAGTTATTGGTTGGGACTGCCATTTATGTGGCCTGTGTGCGTGACCGAACCTGGATAACCGAGGCAGAGAGTAAGAACTATGTTATACCTATGCCAACGTGGGAAAAAGGGACTACTATAGCTACATAACCATGGTGCGAAGAAGATTGGAGGAGCGTTGCGGTCATGGTAAACATTACATTTGTAATGTTGAAATTGAATTCTAGTCCATTAAAAGGTAATGTGCCCTCTTTGAATGTGAATCCAGCAGTATATATGTGGATATTTATGGGAATGTCTGAAGAATTCAGCTGTGAATTGGATTAAATTCCATGCATAGGTTTTTGTAAGTCATGAAGATTACACTATAATGGAAAACGCTTTTATATGGTTGATGATGGGAGAAAGATCCTGGTAGTAGCGGCTTGGGAGTGGCATGGGCTGCATCACCAAGCCAGAGGAAAACCCCTCGAAGTGGAAAACCCAAAAACATCTCCACTTCTTATAGAATCTACTTCAAGTGACAGAATCAACACCCAAACCCTATGAACGTTTTATATGTTGATGGGCTAAAACATAATCTATTGAGTGTGTCTTAGATGTGTGATCAAGGCTATGATGTGATTTTTAAAGACAAAAATTGTCAAATCAAGTCCACAGGCATAGGTGAGATAATTGTTGAGGCTATAAGAATAGACAATAATTTCTATGTGATCAAAGAGAAGACATAAAAGTGTGGTTTGACAAACATTGATGAGAGATGGATATGGCACAAAAGAATTACACATTTGAATTTTGACCAGATTGTCAAGTTGAGCAAAAAAATGCAGTCAAGGACTTTCCTAGGCTTTCAAAACCAAAGAATATTATATGCAAATCTTGTCAACTAGGAAAACAAGCAAAGGAAAAATCTCTAGCAAAATTATTGCCACTGGTGCACATGGATTTGTGTGGACCATCCAAAATGCATTCAACCACATGTGAGCTATATTTTATGCTAATAATTGACAATTTTAGCAAGATGATGCGGGTTTCCTTTCTTAGAGAGAAATCTGAGGATTTTGAGTATTTTAGTGAATTCAAAGCTTTGGATGAGAATGAAACCAATTTCAAAATCAAAAGCATCATTCCAGACAATGGAGGTGAGTTCACTTCAAAGGAATTTGATGATTTCTGTAAGAAAAATGGCATCAAAAGGCAATTTACCATAGCAAAGACTCCCCAACAAAATGATGTTGTAGAGGGAGAAAACATATCAGTGCAACGATTATCCAAAGCAATTATGATTGAGAGGAATGTTCAATAGAGGTTTTGGGAAGAGGATATTCACACAATAGTTGTCATCCTCAACCAAGCTCATTTTTTATCCAACAGTTACAAAACTCCATATGAGCTATGGGTTGGTAGACCTCCAATAGTCAAATACTTCAAAAAAATTTGTAGCATATGGTACATTAAAAAAATGATGAGAAACTTGGGAAATTTGATGCAAGAGCAGATGAAGGTATTTTTCTAGGTTATTCACATAATAAAAAAGGTTACATGTGCTACAACAAAGTCACCAAAAGAATCATTGATTACATAGATGTAAAATTGGATGAGCACGCTATTCAAAAAGAAAAGTAATCAACAAAATCTAGTGTTAATGAACAAATGATCATTAGTGATGAAAATGAAGAGCCAGCTATAGAAGAAAGCGTGGAAGATCCCTCTAGTCCTCAAGTCGGATATCCCCTAAGGTATGTACAAAACATAACCCAACTGAACAAGAGTTGGTGAATTAAATTTGGGAGTGCAGACAAGAAGGAGTCTTCTAGACTCCCTCACGCATGCACATGATCCATTGTTGTCCATGGAGGAACCAAGAGATGTTTCTCAAGCCAGCCAAGATTAACATTAGTTGAAGGAAATAAATGAATAATTGGACCAAATAGAGAAAAAATAGACCTAGAAGATTGTTCCAAGACCTACTAATAAGAATGTCATTGGCACGAAGTGGGTATTCAGAAATAAAGTGAATTATCATGGAGAAGTGGTAAGAAACAAATATCGGTTGGTCTGCAAAGGCGATGCTCAAATAGAGGGATTAGAATAAGATGAGACTTTTTCTTTTGTTTCTAGATTAGAAGAAATCAAAGTGTTTTTAGCATTTTCTTGTTTTAAAAATTCAAAATTTATCAAATGGATGTCAAATCTTCTTTTATCAATGGAGAGTTACAATAGGAATTTTATATAGAGCATATAGGAGGTTTTTAGTTGAAAGAGAAACCTGAATATGTTTGTAGACTTAGGAAGGCGTTGTATGGCCTCAAGCAAGCCCCTGGGGCTTATTATACAAATCTAAAAAACTACCTGTTCAAGTGTGGATTAAAAGAGGAGAAACTAACAACAATCTCTATGTCAAAGAAAAGGACAAGAAACTCATTGCAATGGTAGTATTTGTTGATGATATTATCTTTGTTAGCGATTCAGATTTATTAACTAGTGAGTTTGAAACCGATATGAAGGCTGAATTCGAGATGTCCATGCTTGGACAGCTATCATATTTCCTTTGATTGTAGATAATGCAGACCCCTAAAGGCATTTTTATTTCTCAAGGCAAGTATCTCAAGGAAGTGTTAAAGAAATTTGGCATGGAAGAATGCGCGTTGGTGAGCACTCTAATGGTGATAGGTTGCAACCTCAACAAGATGGATGAGACACCAACAATGGACCCAACTCTATACATATCTCTGATTGGAAGCCTTTTGTATTTGACAACTTCAATGCCACACATCATGCAAAGTATTTCTATAGTTGGAAGATTTCAAGAAGCTCCTAGACAAAGCCATCTATTAGGAACCAAGAGGATTCTTAGATATCTTAGAGAAACAATGGACTATGGATTGTGGTACCCAAGAGGTAAAGATTTTTCATTTACTATTTAAATGGATGTTGGTTGGGTAGGTGATGTGGATGATTGAAAAAGCATAAGTGGTGGTGCTTTCTTTCTTGGAGATTGTCTAGTCTTATGGTTGAGTAAGAAGCAAGCTTCTATTTACTTATCTACAACTGAAGTGGAATATATCGTAGAAACATCCTACTATACTCAACTTCTGTGGATGAAGAGAAATTTGAAGTATGTACAAGTGTATTATGATCAATTGATACCCATTATTTGTGACAACACAAGTCCAATCAACATGTCAAAGAATCTAATATTTCACTCTAAGACCAAGGATATCCCTATCAAGTATCATTTATTGTGGGAGAAGGTTGCAACTAATATTGTGAAGCTCAAGTATGTTCCCATAGAAGAAAAATTTTCTAATATATTTACAAATCCACTCCCTAGAGAAACGTCTGAGTACTTGAGGCAAAGATTGGGAGTCATTCCTTTTTCCTCCCTTCACTAACTCCTCCTCCAAGAGGAAGCAAGGAAACTGATATAATTTTTAGCATATATTGGTGAAGCTACAAATTCCACAAGGATCAACATGATAGAGAATGATTGTAGACATGAGAAGCATAGTAATGTGGGAAACATGATGGTGTCTTTTCCATTGATTTCAGAGGGGGGAACATCTAAAGAAGTGGAATCAAACAAAAGAAAATAAAATAGGGGGAGAGATCCATGAGATACCATCAATAGTACTATAGCAGTAGAAAATCTTATCCAAGGGGGAGAAACATTCAAATGAGACAATCTATGCTGACATGTTTTTACAACAACAAAGGGTGTTTTGTTTGATTTTTGTTTTTCCATCAATGCCCAAGGGGGATATTGTTGAGATATGTTGTCATTGATTAAAAACAGGTTATGGAAAATGTGGCACGAGTGTCAAAGAAGGTATCAGGGAAAATAATTAAGGTATAACATGACAACAGAAAGGTGCAGAGGATTCAGAGAAAAATTTGGAACAATAGATTATTTCAAGAGTAGATGGAAACCACCCAGATGGATATAGCTCTAAAATAGATTTTTGATGGTATGCGAAAGTTTGAAAATGGTCTCCTGGATCATGAGATAGAGCCAGTCAAAGCTCTATGAACCCAAGTCAAAATTAGCAGAATTAAATAGAGTGGAGGAGCCATGGTGCATAGCCAAGTTTGGCACATTGCCAAAGTGTAGCGAAAAAGTTGGCAAAGTCTCTATGCGAAACTCTGGGCTGAATTGGAGAGACTTCACAGTAGCAAGAATCTTTTTCATTAGGTAGGTGGAGCCCACCCAGTGGTAATACCCTAGTGGATATACCTCGTTTGTATGTTAATGGTGCACAAGTCTTAGCGACTAGGAGAATGTGGCAAACAACGGTAGGTATTAGTGACTGGGCATATGCCGAAGACACAAAAACAATAGAGAGACTTCCCATATGCTAGAGTCAAAGCCCACAATATAGGCTGGCCCAAAAAAGGGAGTTTAACAGGTGCACCCCAGAGATATTCAAAAAGGATACAAGTGGAATGGATTGGGAGGTAAGCACCAGGCCACAGTGCGAATTTACAAAAACACCATAGATAAAGGTATTTGTGATCATGGGAGGTGGTTTCCCACACAGTTGATTGTGTAGATCAACTGTGAAATCTACCGTAGGGGCATCCCTTTTGAAACCACATTCTTCTTAAGAGTGGTGTCATGGAAAGCGCTTGAACCTTGTGGTTTAAAAAAAAATGAAATAACAAAGGAAATGGTCACAAAACAAGGCCTCAAAAGACCTTTTTCTCTCTCCTCAAGGAAGATAGGTGGTGGCTTGTGAGTGGCCCAAACAATGGGGGATAGTGACGTCAACATCAACTAATAAGAGGAGGACACATGGCAAGCATATTTGGTGTTTTTGGGCACCCAAAGTGCCCATTTCCGAGTGACACGTGTCACCACTTCAGAGGCACAAAGTGTCCCTACTAATTTTATCATGATGTCATCCTAAGAGGATTAACGCAGAATATTTAAAAAGTGTGTAAGAGGTATTTCTGGGTGGTGGGTGCCGGGACACGTCAACGAACAACAAGTACTAGTAGCCAATCAAAAGTGTGACGGGAGGACCCACATGATAGCTCATATCAATAGCATTACCTTGACGAGATTTTGAAATGAACTCAGTAGAAGGTGACAAATAGAAGGCATCGGGCCATGGAGGAAGAGAAACAACTGATGAAATGGGTGTCAGGCGGTCCCAACGAATATGTCAACCCGAAGGTTAGATCCTGGTGGGTTATTGTGGTGCACATAAGTGAATACACTGAGAGAAAGGGAGCTATGGGCTACACGCCTGCACAAGGTTCCATGCTGTAATTGGAGGAATAGGGGCGTAAAAAAATAAAAAGATCTGGGACTTGGGACCTTCGTCCTTTTAGATGGTGATTGGTAGCTTCACGTAGAAGCGAGACCAATGACATAAGTGATGTTAATAAAGGAAATTTGCATATGTAGGGATAAAAAAGGTTTACCACCCAAAGTATTAAGTCGACGGTTGTGGAGATTGGGCTTACGAAAAAATAGGTAAGGGAGACAAGAGAAAGGTATGCAAAAAAGCGAAATTTCCAGTTTGACTGCAATTTTTGGAAGTAAGCCAAAATTAAACAACAAATAAAAATAGAGGAACACTGATAAAATCTGTAAAAAGGCAGATTCACTGAAATAGGAAGAAAAAATCAGTTTAACTTACATAGAATGGCTATTGAGTTCAGATAACTTGGAGAACATGTCCAGAAGATTGATATGAATATGACAAAGGAGAAAATAAGGAAGCATGCAACAATCAAAGAAAATAAAGAGAAGCAAAAATATCAAGCCAAATTCTTTTTAAGAAAGCTTGATCAAACAAAACGCATATAGTTGATTTTGAGACAAAGCTTCTGGTGGAGTGAGGTGTTGGTATGGTGTTCAGAGTAATCATAGATTGTTGTAGGTGTTTTTGAGTGGTGACTGAGATAATTTGTTTCTTTTGAAAGGAGAGAAGGCAGTGATTGACCCAAGTATGAAAATGGATTGAAGATGGAACAATGAGTGTCTAAAGTGAGTTGTAGCTTGTTCATTAGGGATTGCTGCTCCTTAGATTGGGTGCTGGAGAAAAGTTAGGGTTCTAGCTCCATTCAATTGTAGTTGATAAATTAGGAAGCTATAGCTTCCTACTGGTTGTAGCAAAAACATTGTATTTGCAAGTTGTAGCTTTCCCTATGAATAAAATGGAGAAGTAGTTTTTGAGGTTATTTTTTCTTTGAATGTTCCATTGATTTCTAAAGTAATTGTTTATCATATTTATTATTGAAAGTGCTATTTATTGTATTATTGTTCTCACACAAAATAAAAATAAATCTTGAATTGGTAAAGTTACTACAATAGTAATTCACCCCCCCCGCCATGTATTGTACTAGTTTCCAACAGTCTAGGGAATCAATGAGCAAGGGGTTGTAGAAATTATAATGTAGATTTGAAACTGCTCATGAAATTTACTAATTCACAAGACTTGAAGCTACTCTACTACTCTATGGAATTCAAATCACAATCTAGAACACAAAGCATAGACATGCAATAAGGAAACATCACACATGCACAAATATTTATCTAGGGGAAAGAAGCTTCTCAAAACCCATTCCTATATGTATTGCATTAATCAAAGAATAGAGATGAATACATATGATTTCTTAAGCCTTAGCACAACCTGTAAGTGTATAGTCTATCTCTCTGTCTGACTGACTAACTATAGCAAAAAATTAGCCAATTTTCAATCCCTCTAAGCTCTTATTTCCTTGTGATGTTCCTTGATGAAATTAGCCCCTATTATTTAAGAAGTTTCCTCAATTGAATTGCACAATTCCTCTAGGCTTATCCTCTGACTACATACACCATATGTACACATTGGAATAGTTTACAACTGATAGTATACTACCTTGGAATATCCATTGTCTAGTCAATTTAACGTCTTAAATTGCTCTACATAAATTATCAATCCGGGTATCGTAAACTGATGAAGTGTGGTGCACCATATGTGCTTAGTTAACCTTTTTCTTACTTTATTTTGTTTTTGGATTTATCTTTCCCTAATGTGTGATGGCGAGGATGAAAGTGAAGTATTGGGTATAGATGGTGATGGTTTCTACAGTGATTTTTCTCAAACTTGAAAGTGCTTAAAAAGAAAGCTTTACAACAACTAAAATGAAATCAATTCTTAAGAGAAAATAAATGCATCAAATAGTGAACTAATGACAATGGCCCAGTATCCTTGCTGCTGAAAATGAAAAGAAAGCAAAAACTTGAAAAAACAACTCAACTTAAAGCAAAAGCAGCTAATCACACTACTTAAACTCTTCTAGTCCTTTACCATTCAGCTCAATCTACTTTATGGAAAGCAACCATGAGTAAGCAATATGACAACTAAATCACACTACAGTTAGTAATATTCTGATTCTTTGTTGATGTAGTCATTTGACCACAGAAAGAAATCATAAATTGATGAGCAGTATGATATCTAACTAGCAGAAAAAGAAATAAGCAAATCACAACTTGAAAAGGACAGTGTTGAATTTAAACTCCAGAAAATAAAAGTTAGTAGGAAGGACAAGATGATCTCATATGCCAATAGTTATCAAAAAGATGGAAATATACTAATCTACAATCAACCGGTTGAACACACTTGCATGAATTAAAATTGCATGAATGAAAAATCTAATCTATCAAACTTGAAAGCAATCAAATGACATAATGAAATCAAAGAAAATATTTACAAAATGAAATCTACTCTACCTTACATTCTAATATGCTCCATGACATCTACTTCA
>APFE030866374.1:36031-123656 GCA_000404065.3 Pinus taeda
TTACAATGAAGGAGAGAGATCTCCTATTTATACAAAAAGATGAGAGCCATCTCATTAATGATAATCCATGAATCTCTCCCTCTACCTCTAGAGTCCTAATCAAAATAGGAACTGATAAGACACATGTCTTTTTAGAGGTACAATACAATTAGGAGATGTGACACATATCCTCATGATCCCATGATTCTTTCCACTCAAATTCGAATTTGGCCTTAGAGTGCCACATAAGGGTCTTCTAGAAGCCTCCTTTCAACCTACACATGTCAACAATCTTAACCCATTGGTTAGGTATAAGCTTATGCACATTATTTCCTAATTTTTAACCACAAATTCACTTAAAAGTCTTAGAATTAATAAAGATTGGAAAAACATAAATGTGGCCCAATGATAATGAAAGTGGGATGAATGTGGTGACATAGTAGTGAAATGGAGGTGAATGGAAGTGATATAATGGACATAATAGTGAAAGTGTAATGGAATGAATGACATTTTCAAGACTCAACATCCATCTCAACTGGATAACTCAAATTCACTGCATGTGTCAATTATTTTGGGATGATTGATTAGTTAACTAGTTGATCATTGATTGTGGTTGAAGTTACACTTCCACAACTTGGCCTTCCACTAGTTCCTCCAATAGTTAGAACTAGTTTAATTGACCACAACTAAATTTAACTGAAAGAGATTGCTACAAATTAGCAACCAATAATATTGAACTGAATTGAAGATTTTTTAACTTGAATTAAATGATTTAACTGAATGAAAAGTGCCATGTCACCTTTGTTAACTACCTCCAATATTTCTGCTGAAATGGAAATTCAAATTTTCTCTAGTTTGACCAAGGCAAAGTCAAAATGAGATTTTCTTGTTGCATTTTCAACCCTCCCTCTCAGCAAGAAATGGATTATCCACCACCCCTATCCTACACCTATGGAAATAAAACTTCCCTCTTGACAAGGCCTTTTCCAAAATGTCAACATATTGTTCCTCTGTCAGAATGTACTACAACAACATTATCTACCTCTATACACAATCTCATAAATGTTGATACTAGATATCTATATGCTTGGATCGATCGTGAAAAAATTATTTTTAGAGCGCTTGATATAACTCTGATTATCAGAGTAGATCATGGTTGGATCCATCATCTGAACAAACAATGCCACAAGAATATTTCTCATCCAGATCGCCTCACGTTCTCCTTTAATGGAAGCCATGTACTTTTCTTCTGTTGAGTGCCACAATCTTTGCTTATTTTTGTACCAAGAAACAACTATAAACCCAACAATGAAAATTCCTCCTAATGTACTCTTTCAGTCTGATGGACTCCCCACCCAATATGCATCTATGAACCCACACAACTTCACTCCCTCTATCCATCAGTACCATACTCCAAACTGGGTAGTGCCTCTAAGGTACCATAGAACATGTTTAGTTGCCCTCCAAAATAGTTTGGCTAGCCTATCCATATCTTGGCTCAACTGGTTGACTGCATAACACACATCTGGTCGTGTGTTCACAAGATACATTGGTGAACCCATCAACTACGGTAAATAGTAGCATCCACTTCCTCACCTGAAGTGGCATCCTCTTTCCTCCAGTTGGTCTCTAGAGGTGTCTCCATGGGTTTGAAACTGTCCATGTGGAACCTCTGAAGTATCTCGTTGGCATACTTTCCCTAAGACACAAACAATTCCCCATCACCTTTCCATACTTACAATCCAAGGAAGTAGTGCATAAGACCCATGTCCTTCATTTCAAACTCTCTTGCAAGGTCCTCCTTGCAAGATATGATTAGTTTCTCATCACCAGTTAAAATCAAGTCATCAACATATAAGACAATAATCAATAATTTACTTTCTACGAAGATATGATAGAGGTTTGCATCCACTTCACTTTTGGTGAAGCCCAAATTGGGGAGATAACTATCAATCCTGGTGTATGAAGCACATTGTGCGTGTTTGATACCATACAACACTCGCTTGAGTCTACACACATGAGACTCCCAATCAAAAGTCTGAATCCTTATAGTTGCTTGATATAGACCTCCTCTTCAATAAATCCATTGAGGAATGTTATTTTCCCATCCATCTGGTGGATCTTACACCTCATATGTGTAGCCATAGCAAGAACTGATCCAATGGATGAGTACCTTGCTATATGAGTAAAGGTCTCTTCATATTCAATCCCCTCAACTTTAGAGTACCCCTTGGCCAAAAATCTGGCCTTGTACTTTTCTATGCTTCGATCTGCTACATGATTTACCTTAAAGATCTATCTCAAACCCACAACTAATTTATCTACTATTCTTGGGACCACTTCCCAAACACTAATATTTTTGTATTCCTCCACCATTGAATCAACCCATACTAGTTCATCTACTTTTTTCTCAACATAGGATGGATTAGTCTCTACAAGCTTAGTCATTAGAGCCATGTAGCTAGTGTACTGATATGGTGACCTTCTCCACCTATGGTGATTTGAAAGAGCACCCACATTCTCCCTCACATCCTGTGTAAGTCTCTCAGCTTCCCTAGTCCTTTCCTACCTTCTTTGGATGGTTCTGCATAAGTGTCTATCTCCACTCTCTACTACTCAATTTATGACTACTCAACAACTTCTTGATGTTCCTCCTTTGGAGCTAAAATCTCCTTTTCTAGTGGGATATGAAGCTCCCTCTCAAGAGAGAATTGCATGGCTTCATGTTCATCAAATTTTACATCTCTTCACACAATTGTCATTATAAGGGATGGCATTTACACATGGTAGTTGTGGGGGGTTTCTGTTATCGATTCTAGCTTCTTCCTTGATTATTTGGAGACATGGAAGTAAACAGAGGCTCCATAAATCTTGAAGTGCGAAACATCCAAACGTCTCCCCAAGAAATCCTCCTCAAGTGTAATCATGCCCAGAATCCGATGAGGACTCTAGTTATGAAAATACACTATTTTGTTGCATGCCTCGGCCCACAAATGTAGAGTTAGGCCTTTATCACGTAACATCACCCTTGCTTCTCCCACAATGCTATGGTTCTTCCTCTCAGCTAGCCCATTATTCTGTGGGAAGTAGGGCGTTGTCAACTCTCATCAAATGCCCTCTTTTGCACATAAATGTTTAAATTCATTCAAATCTTACTCATATTTGTTATCACTCCTAAGAGCCTTCACCTTATTTCTTGTTTCTTTCTCAACCAGTGCCTTGAATTCTATGAACTCGGAAAATCTCTCATCCTTCTTCTGCATGAAGAATATCCAACACTTCTTTGAGAAGTCATAAATAAAGATGATAAAATATTTGTGCCTAGCAGTGGAGGTTGTCGAGAAAGGTCCACAAAAAACAGAGTGGATCCTTTCAAGGACTCAATGTGCTTTGCTATCCCAATCTTGGAAAGTGGCTTTTGTGTGCTTCCCTAAAGTAGATCCCGTGCATACACCCTATTGTTCAAGTTCTCCTTTGGGGATTCCTGTGGTTTTTTCTGCATGATATTGAAAGTGCCATGATGCAAATAGCCAAGTCTTCTATTCCAAAGTTCACCTAAATCACGACTCTGCACCTTCTTTGCCTTTGTGCTCAATGCAACACAATCCTCCACATCTAACTTGTACAAGTTCTTCACATGAACCCCGTTCTGCTTCACCTGTCCTGTAGCTATGCATCTTAGGAATTCCTTTCCTTTATTGAAGATCAAATCATAACCATTACCTTCCAAAACTGCAAAAGAGACAATATTTTCCTTTAGACCTGAAATGAACATGACATCCTTGAGCCTGATGGGGGAGCCCAGGTCCCTCTCAAAGGTGTCTGTACCCATCTTGGTCGCATTGTATCTTCCATCATCCCCCATCTCAATGTGCATCTACAAGTTTTTTTCCCTCCAAGTCATTGATAATTTCTTTATTCCTCATCATTTGGAACAAGCAGCTGAGTCCAAGTACCACATGCTCCCCATCACTATGTTGGCCATGCATGTAATGAGGGTAAATTCAAGTTTGAAATGTGAAGCCAAAGCTTCAATTGCTACTCCTGCTGAGGTCTTCTTTCTTGTCTTCTTGTGTGGACACTTCGTGGCATAGCGCTCGAATTCATGACAACGGAAGCATTTAGTTTTTGACAAATCTTTCTTCTTTCCCCCTTAACTAGATTCTAGTTTGGATTGGGATTTATTCCATTTTCTCTTCTTTTCCTTGCCATAGAATGTAAATTTTTCTTCATCCTTGCCCTTAGATGAATTCCTATCTCTGGTATTCTGCCTTATTTCCTTATGCACCAAGTTGAAGAATAACTGCCCCCAACTCGGTAGTTTTCGTCTTGCATTCACTGAATATTGATAGCTATGCCAGCTCTTGGGAAGGCCCAAAAGAGCTAGAGATACCAAGTCTTCTTCAAGGAAATTAACACCGACCCCTCCTAGTTCATCATGACACTATCTAAACTTGCTCATATACTGCGGAATTGTGTTATTCCTATGCATCTTGATACTTCAAAGTTTAACCTTGAGTGCCAACTTCCTGTGGTTATTACTATTGTCAAACAATTTTGTTAATGCTTTCCACATCGTGAACCAAGTTTATTTTCTGTGGATATTTGAGACAATATGATCTCATACTCCCTCCAAGATTATTCTCCTCACCTTAGTTACATCTGTCTTCCCCTATGTTATCCCCTACAATGTCCTAGGTTGAGGAGGAGATTGAAAGAGGTAACTTCAAATCACTTTCAATTCAGCAGATAGCTTTGCTAAACTAGAGAGGGATCTCTCCAAGGATTTCACAATCAATGAGTAGAAGAGAAATGGATTTTAGGCTAGATGTAATAGTTTTAGATGATTTTTTGAAAATTTAGGCTTTCTGGGTTTTTGGACCAGGGATGAGAAAAACGAATTAGGTTAAGGTCTCAGAGGTTTGCAGTAGCAGGCATAAAGAGGAGCAAGATAGCAATGTCTTGTGATGGATTGAAGATTTTTATAAATGTAGGTTAGGGTCTGAAAATATTAGAAGGTCGTAATGAACATGTTACCATGAATTCATTAATCCAGAAGAAGAAATACACAAACATGATTTTTCACATAAACAAAGCTTTGAATATAAAGAATTATGCCTATATAACTATAAGGAAAATCACTTAGGAAAGAAAAAACATTTTAAGAGAACTCGATTCATTCATAAGAAATTGATATAGAAAGAAAACAACATCACAAACTCACTACACATGTATTCCTGAAAAATAGCTGCAACTGCTCCTTGATTAATTGTGTGAAAACATAAGATGCAAGTCCTCTCCTCTGAAGTCCCACCATTCTCTATGAATGAGAAATGATACATATAGACTCAAAAAAATAGTTTCCCCACCTTCACAGGTCAAATCCCTAAGTGGTGGAATAGTTTCCAAGAATCTCTCAACCAACAATTGAGAGTGAGAAGGTCAAAAACAAACTCTTCTCTTAGACTTTGATTTGAGTTTTTCTTCATTTATGAGGCCTAATTAACCATAAAAACAACCTATCATGGATATTTATTCATTATTACATCATATATACTTTGAAATACTGAAGTTACATCATTAAGTTACCTCTGACCAAGTCAAACTAGAAAACTGAGAAATTACACAGTAGATTTTTTAATTAAAAATTTAGAAAATTGCAAAACAATAGTGCCAAATTTGTGGCCACTTTTAGGTGCCTTTATTAAGCTAAATTTGAATTATGAGAGAACGGTCAACTAGACCTACCTATCTAGTTTCCATAACATTTTAAATTTTTAAAAATTACCCATGGGAAGGCCTTCAAGAGTTCACTCTCCCAAGGTATCTCCAAAAGTGCAATGCATGTCAAAAAGAGGGGCATAATGTTGATTTTCGACCCCTTTTTCTCATTTTTCTCCAAATCTGAGCCCTCATTGAGAAATATGATGAAATGGGTTTTGCGAGGAGGCTTCCATATTTCCAAAAATGTATGCCACTTGTCATTTTGATCCTTGAGGAAAAAGAGTAGCGCTTGTGACTAGTGCAGTTTCTGAGTTTTGCACCAAAATTCACCAAAAACCAAAAATTCTTACAAAGCTCCCAAAATTGGTCCAAAAGTGAAAAATGAGGTATGTTATTCTCTCATGGATGCTTCAGCAAGCATCTCCAAGTTATCCCTCTCATTTTTGTCTTTTAGGGTTTCCTTTAGCTTGTTTTTCATTTGCTTGAGCTTGATGTTGCAAATCATGTTTCTAGTTTGGTAGTGGTGGGCCATGTGCCTCAATAGTTGGTTTTCCTTGTTAGCCTTGTCAAGGAGCTGCTCTATATGGTCATTTATCTTACCTATCCAATACTCTTTGTCTTCACTAATTTCCAAAGCAATTTTGTCTTCAATGTCCAAGTCTTCATCCAATAGGTTTTGTTCTTTTTTCTTTCTTCAATGCCCTTTTGAGACCCTTTGTCCTTGGCTTCTTCTTTCCAACCTGGTTTTCCTATTCATAATTCTCTAACATTGCTTTACCTTTGTCTCCTTACTACAGCATATTGGATTACCCTTTCTCCATGATTAGTTGTTTTGCCTTGAGTTCACTGTTTTCTTGCTCAAGGAAAGAAATGATGAATCTAGCCCTTGCCAAATTGTCCACAAGCTCTCTGATTTGGGAATCCTTCTCCTTGATAACTTGTTACAAGTTTTAAGGTTCATATGATACCTCCAAGTCAACTAGTTCAAAATCATGCTCAATTAGCTCCTTATCCTGTACATGTGATCCCTGATGTGCTAATGTAGAAGGCTTGGCCCTTTTCTCAACTTAAGAAGTAAACACAAGCCTTTTTCCTCTCTGATATATTTTAGTCACCTCAGGTCTAGGTGCCTTGGGAACCTCCTCTAATTTTCTTTATGAACCTATCTCCACATGCTATGCTAATGTGTCTTGATGATGGCTTGATGAAGTAGTTTCATGCCACTACAACGCTGTTTCAATGAAGGTATCCCATGCCATGTTATTTTCTGCCAACTGATGGAGGACTACAACCTTTACCAAAATGTGATGAAAATGGATAGGGTAATGCTCTTTACTTTTAATTTTCACTTTTTCAGACATTTTGATAAGACTTCTGCACAAGTAGTTACACATGTTGAGAGGTTTCAGAGCTATGAAATGCATTAGCAGCCTAATGTGGTATCCATACTATTAAGCCCCTACAATACTAGTGAGTCCCCCATTATTATTTTCATTGTATCCCTTATTGTTATTATTGTGCCCCTATTGTCCCCATATTATTATTAGTATGCCCCATAGAAACCCAATATTGTTATTTTTGTGCCCTTATGTTATTACTGTTATGTCAGCTTGATTATATTGTGACCCCTTAGACTGCTATATATAAAAGGGAGGTTTAGTCATTTGTATCATCCAAGAATTTATCATTTTTGTAATGTAAAGGAGGTTTCCCCCTCGAAGATACTGAATTCTAAGGTGTTGATCTATCTTTTCTATCTTTTTGTGAGCTGGTTTCCTAACATTTGGTATCAGAGCTTTGGATTCTAGGGTTTCACTACTCCAAACAGGTCATCGTGGAATTTTTGTTATAACGTTTTTTTTGTGATGTTTTAGAAGCTACAAAAAAAACCCATTTGAGATGAAATTATTATGAACTTTGGATCCGAATTTCATAGCTTGTAGCACTATATTTGCAGAGATATGATCTGAGGAAGTTAGGGTTTTTGCAGACTCCCGATTTACATTCCAAACAGGTGACCTGGGGAAAATTGTCATAGATTTTGTTTTGAGCATCATATTGAAATTTCATATGAAGTATTATAAAGAGAACAGACTATAGTTTTCTGTGTATTACTTTCAGATACTAAAGTCGAAACAGTGACCCGTGGAATGTCATACAAGTTTGCTCTATTGAACTAGTCTATAATCAGGTCAACGTGGGAGATTTGGCATAACTTTTCCTTGGAGAATCCAATCTTGATAAAACTTGTGGAGTTGAAAAGAAGACTCAAAGGGATACCGTAGGACATGATTTGAGATATTCAAGATCTGCAGTGACAGATATACAATAGATTCAATATCGATTGCTTACAAAGTGAAAAAAGGTGTGTAGTTTTTGTTTTTAAATTTTGCATAAGATTGGTTTGAAAAATTAGTTTGAAGGAATTCAAAGTGAATAGTGAAGAATTATTAGCATTAATTAATGCCCCAAAGAAAAAGAAATGGAAACACGTAGTAAGCAACATGAAAGCTCTAGCATGGCTCGTGAAGAAGAGGAAGAAATACAACATGATATATCAAAATTACAAGACCAAGTACAACAAATTTCACTCTCACTAAAGGTAAATGAAGCCAAGATGAATGGAATGGAAGCTAATATGAATGGCATGCAAGTTAAGATGGATTTCATGGAAACTAAGATGAATGGCATGGATGCTAAGGTGAATGGCATGAATGATAAGATGGAAGAATTGAAGATAAGTTTGAATAAGTTGCTACAAGAAATGGTGACTAATGGTGAAAGGGTAGTAAAAGAAACTCATGATGAGAACAACATAAATTTTAGTCATGATTTCATAGACTCTAATAATGAATTGAAGACCCACCATGTTCCAAAAATCGATATGAGGACGTTTGATGGCAAGGATCCCGGAACATGGATAGTACAGATGGAGCAATTTTTCGATGTCCATAATGTCAAAAACACACAAAAGGTACATATTGCAAATTTATATTTGGAACAAAATTAGCTTGTGTGGTATCATTGGATTTTCGCTCGTAAAAAAATTGTCACTTGGGCAATTTTTACAGAAGAAATGATAACACATTATGAGGATACAAAAAGCAACACCTTTTTTAGCCAATTGATAAATCTGAAACCAAAGGGTTCAATGATGGAGCACATTGAGGACTTCCAAAAATTCAACATAAGGGTAAAATATATTCCAGGGGAGCATAGGATTGATGTGCTCAAAGGGAATTTAAAGGATAATATCCAACATGAGGTTCACCTTTGGGAACCTAATTCATTAGAGAAGGCATTCAAGTTAGCAAAAAAAATGGAAAGCAAAATTATGGCAACCAAGAAGCCTACCACTCACAACTATAAAGATGGAAGTTTTGTTGCCCCTAGCCTTCCACAACCTACAAGGTTGACACCACAACAATTGGAAGAAAAAAGAGCAAAAGGGCTTTGTTACAGTTGTGACAGCAAATACACTAAAGGTCATAAGTGTGCTGAGAAGAAATTATTCTACATAGATTGTGATGAGGAGGAAGAAAAGGAACAAGTAATGTCAAAAGAAGAGGATATAATCCAGGAAAAACCCTAGATAAAGAAGAAATGAATCCGACCATATCTTGTAATGCATTGGCTAGAATTACTAGTCTTCAAACTATCAAGATAGAAGGGCATATCAAGAAGAAAAAGGTAATAGTGTTGATTGATTTGAGAAGTACCCATAATTTTATTCATTGTAAGATAGCAAAGGAATTGAATTGCTTCCTATATCCAGCACCAGAGTGTCAAGTGATGGTTGCAAGTGGAGGAACCATAAATTGCTTGGGAAAGAGCCATAATATTAAGCTATCCATGGGAGAATATGTATTGAATAGCCCAATGCTTTCCATTCCAATGGGGGGTGCTAATGTTGTACTAGGAGTCCAATGGTTACAATCCTTGGGCACAATAACTTTTAATTTTGAAGAAAGTTTCATGAAATTTTGTGCGGAAGGAAAGGAAGTTGAATTAATGGGTATTTCAAGGAAACCACGAAGGATAATTAGCTCTAACGGTATGACAAAGCTTCTAAAGAAGGAACAATGAGGTGTAATTGCACAATTATGTTCGCTAGAGGTTCCCACATCGAAATCATCTATTTCTCCACATCTCCAAAAGGTCTTGGACAATCATTCCAAAGTATTTGAGACTCCCAAAGGTTTCCCACCTATTCATGATCATGATCATGCTATTCATCTGATTCCAGGAAGTGTTCCTCCAAACATCAGGTCGTACAGATATCCCTATGCCCAAAAGAGTGAAATTGAATGTATGGTTGCAGAAATGTTAGAGGCTGGTATAATTCAACCTACTCAAAGTTTTTTCTCGGCTCGAGTAGTATTGGTGCACAAGAAGGATGGATCATGGCGCATGTGTCCAGATTATAGGGAGCTCAACAAGCTCATTATTAAAGATAAATTTCCCATTCCTGTCATTGATGAATTATTGGATGAATTTCATGGATCAATTTACTTCACCAAGCTGGATCTTCATTCAGGATATCATCAAATCAAAATGAAGACTGAATACATTCTGAAAACAACATTTAGAACTCATGAGGGTCATTATGAATATTTGGTCATGCCTTTTGGCCTTACCAATGCAACTTCTACATTTCAAGGTTTGATGAATTTCATTTTCAAACCATTCATTAGAAAATTTATGTTAGTATTTTTTGATGATATACTAATATACAACAAGTCTTGGAAGGATCATGTTGAACATGTTGATAGGGTTCTCAAACTATTGGAGGAGAAAAAACTATATGCGAAAAGCTCCAAATGTTTCTTTGGAGTATAAGAGGTGGAATATCTGGGTCATATTGTATCTCATGAAGGTGTTAAGGTAGACCCTAGAAAAATTAAAACCATTAAGGAATGGAAAATCCCCACATCCATAAAGCATCTGCAAGGAATTCTTGGGTTGATGGGGTATTATCGCAAGTTTGTTAAGGATTATGGGAGAATAGCAGCACCTCTAACAACATTATTGAAGAAATATACATTTTCAGGGACTCCAGAAGCAACAAAGGCCTTCAAACATCTTAAAGAGGCAATGTGCCAAGCACCTGTCTTAGCTACACCGGACTTCACAAAAACCTTTATTGTGGAATGTGATGCTTCAGGAAATGGAACTGGTGCTGTTTTAATGCAAGATGAAAGACCCATTGCTTTTGAAAGTCATCCAATCAAGGGAAAGTTTTTACACAAAGCTATTTATGAGAAGGAAATGTTGGCAATACTCCATGCACTTAAGAAATGGCGACCCTACCTAATGGGAAGACACTTCAAGGCAAAAACAGATCATGATAGCCTTAAATACTTTTTAGAACAAAGATTATCCTCTGAAGAGCAACAAAAGTGGGTCACAAAGATGTTGGGTTATGACTTTGAAATCATCTACATAAAAGGGAAGCAAAATGTGGTGGCAGATGCACTCTCAAGAAAGGATGAGGATGTGGAAGCATTGTTGTGCGCCATTTCTATTATCCAACAGATTGGATAAATGAAGCAAGGGAGGAATGGAAGAATGGCGAAGAAGTGTGGGCAGTTATTCGAAAGTTACAACAAGATTATAGTATGTCGGATACATTTAGCTAGCAAAATGATTTGTTATGGTACAAAGATCGCTTATACCTCTGTAAGAATTCCCAGCTAAAACAAAAGATTCTTATGGAATTGCACACTTCTCCCTTAGGAGGGCACTCAGGATTTTTAAAAACTTACCACAAGATTAAGAAGGAATTTTTTTGGGATGGCCTTAAATCAGATATTCAAAAGTTTGTGGCAGAATGTTTGGTTTGCCAACAAAATAAAGTTGAAACAATTAAGACACCAAGTCTATTACAACCTTATCCATTCCAAGCCAACGTTGGGAGGAGGTTTCAATGGATTTTATCACAGGTTTACCCAAGTCCTAAGGAAAGATTGTCATCATGGTGGTAGTTGACAGACTTACCAAGTATGCACAATTTTGTGCATTATCACATCCATTTAAAGCCAACATAGTTTCTACTGCATTTATGGAAACAATTCAAAAGCTACATGGAAACCCAAAGATTATTGTAAGCGACGGAGATCCCATTTTCACTAGAAATATTTGGACATAATTATTTTCTTGTCTAGGTACTCAGTTAGCTCATAGCTAATCTTATCATCCTCAATCTGATGGGAAAACTGAGACAGTAAACAAATGTTTGTAAGGATATCTTTGTTGCTTTGTATATGATAAACAGACACAATGGGTCAAATGGTTGCCTCTAGCTGAATGGTGGTATAACACTTCCTTCCATACTACATCAAAAATGACCCCATTTATGGCACTTTATGGATATCATCCACCATCCATCACATCATATTTAAGAGAAAATTCTAGGGTTCAAGCAGTGCAGCATCACATCGAGCATCAAAAACAAGTTCTTCAAATCTTAAAGGATAACCTCATGTTGGCATAGAATAGAATGAAACAATAGGCAGATCAACATTGCAGCAAAATAAGTTTTGATGTAGGTGACTAGGTATTCCTACGACTACAACCATATAAACGAATGTCCCTCAAGCAAGCTAAGAAGAATGATAAATTATCACCAAAGTATTATGGTATGTACAAGGTGTTGCAAAAGGTTAGTACTATGGCATACAAATTGGAGCTTCCTGCAGCTTCTCGAGTGCACCCAGTTTTCCATATTTCATGTTTAAAGAAGGTTATAGGTGACAAGCTCCCAGTTAAAGCAATATTGCTAGAACTTGATGAGGAAGGAAAAATCATATTGGAACTGGAAGCAGTGACAGAAACGAGAACTCGACAGCTACAAAATCAATCAATTTTAGAGTATCTCATCAAGTGGAAGAACTTATCCGTTGAAGATTCCACATGGGAGGATGAGAATTTTATATAGAAGCATCCAGAACTACTGAATCATTGCGGACAACACTTTTCAGAAGGAAAGGGGCATGTTAGGCCCCTATAACACTAGTGATTCCCCCATTACTATTTTCATTGTATCCCTTACTGTTATTATTGTGCCCCTATTATCCCCATATTGTTATTAGTATGCCCCATAGAAACCCACTATTGTTATTTGTGTGCCCTTATGTTATTACTGTTATGTCGGCTTGATTATATTGTGACCCCTTAGACTCCTATATATAGAAGGGAGGTTTAGTCATTTGTATCATCCAAGAATTGATCATTTGTGTAATGTAAAGGAGGTTGCCCCCTCAAAGAGGCTGAATTCTAAGGCGTTGATCTATATTTTCTATATTTTTGTGAGCTAGTTTCCTAACACATACAGTCTGGAAAATCTCGGCTCATATGTAAAAAAAATTATTATAACCTTCATCAGTGGTGCATACTTTTCCAATAGGTATTTGAATGGAATGATGTGTGAATGGGCCTCTCTATAGGGTGATTTTAAGAAAGGTTTGTATTACTTAAGGTCTAAGCTCATGCCTTTGAACCAATACTCCCCATGATTAGGTATCCCTGTGGTAAGAGAGATGGCAGCTACTGAGAATGTAAATTCAATCCCTTCTATAGTGGATTTTTCTCCCTTCAAATTGGTGGTAATCCAATTAGTGAGTTGCTCGAAAAAAACTACTTCACCCACTCTTTGACAAAACTCTAGGCAGCTAACATCTTCAAAGCACTGCCTGATAAATGGTGAAGAGTTGATTTCATTGCAATTTGTGGGTTCATACCTTAGAATCTTCTCCCCTTTATGATGTTTTCTCTTTTCTTATGGTGGAGAATCTCCCTCCATTATGAAAACCCTAGATAATAGGAAAATGAAAAAAGAAACAGTGAGGAATGAGTGAGATAGTGAAATGGTGAAATGAGGGAGTTAGGGAATGGAAATGTTGATAAGGAAATTTTGAGAGATGGGTAGGGGTTTTAGAAATATTAGGAAGTTGAAATGCAGGGAAATGAATGGGGGAAAATAAGAAAGAAAAATTAAAAAACAATCCTAGCTAGGAATATTGCTCAGTTTGATAGGTAAGAGCTAGGGTTTGTCGGAAGATGAACTAAACTGAAAGGAAAAGATTTGTTTGGTGAATGAAATGGTAATTTGTATGCAAATAGAGGTATGTGATATCAATTTCTAGGGTTTTGAATGTTTCCAGCTAACTAAACTCACCATTAGTAAGTTTAAAAACATGAAATTCATCAAAACCATAATGACTAAACTAACCATCATTCATTTGTTTTGCCAAAAGGAAAGAGGGAGTGAGATGATTGTACTTACTTTCCAAATAGCTTAAAGCAATAATAAACTGGAGTGTAAGCTTAAATTTGGAATTTTGGTTATTTTCTTTGAGTTTCAAGCCACTCTATCCTATGCGCAACATAGTTAACAGAAGCACAACACCTCTCCCAGAAACGCAACGCATTTCACAGTAGTGCATCACCCAGGAATTTTTCCCAATTTGAGCTAGAAAACCCATGTTTTTTCACTTAAGGAGGAAATAGCTGGAAAAACAAAGGGGGTAAGGATGCAAATGAAATATGTTTGGGACTTTTGGGCTTTTATAGACATAGTATGATCCTCTTTTGAGTGAAAATGGGCCCGACATACCTTTTTCAAAACATGACTTTCATTCTTTTTGAACTTGACCACCTTGGAGATTTGTAATGTGAAATTCTTTTTACCTTTTTGAACAGTGAACCTTATTTATTTTGGAACCTTGATATAGTAGCCATGAATTATTTATGAAATCACATAAAAATTTGTTGAAAAGAGTTGCTTATCACAACTTGTCTTATGCTTGATTTTATGCATGAAATGAAAATGGACCTTGAAACTCTAATGACCTAATGAAGACATTAGACTGAGTGAAGTCTTGGTGGTGATAAATGACATGATGAAGACATTCTCTTTATGATGATACACTCATCTGAGTGATGTAATCAACTGACATGTGATATTTTTGAGAGAATAGAGATAATCGTAGACAAACTAACCGGTGACCAAATTTTATTCTTAAAACATAGTGACATGATAAAATTTGACCTTGAGACCCCTAAGAAACTTGGTAAAAGCATATATGATCAATGGTGATAGGCAGAAATGAATGACACAAACATTGGCTCCAGCTGGGGATGGTAGCTCCTTAGAGGTGTTAAGAACACCGTAGACCAGGTAGCCTTATTCATTGGGTAATGGAGTCAAAATGCAAAACTAAACTGAAACTGAAAAACTGACTAAATATTTGACATGACATGACTCTAAAAGAAAAATTGGACAAAGAAGCCTTATGGCCTTCTCCTCGAGCTTGAAACTCCTATGATAACCACTTCACACTAGGACATGAAAAGTAAATTGGAATATATAATGGTAATGAAAATTTGCAGAAATTTCTTCAAGTATGGTAGTGCTTGAGAAGCCTACCATTGATCTCTCCTCCTGAATAATATTCCCCATTCAATTCCTTCAATATAAAAGCATTCTTTCATCTGAACGCTGAAATTCTGTATGGTCCTTTCCATAAATTTTCAAACTTGCCATGTTTTCCTTTTTCTTCATTTGTCGCATCCCAACGAAGAACCACATCTCCCAGGTTGAAATTGTCTTCTTTTGTCTTGCGATCATAGATCTTTTTGATTTTTTCCTGAACTTTAGAAGTATTTTGAAAAACTTCCTCCCTAGTTTGTTGCAAATGGATCATCTGATTTATCCTTCGCTGCATATCATTTGTTTCACTGTCCATTTCCTACATAATTTTCATGACCGGGACAACAAGGGATGAAGGAAAAATAGTATCAATCCCATATACCAACTGAAAAGGAGATATACCTATGGATTTCTTAGTACTGACCCGTTCTACCCATAAAGCATTAATGAGCTTTTTGTGCTAGTTTTTCTTAAAGACTTCTAAAACTTTCATGATGATGTTGATCAGAGATTTGTTGGAATATTCAGCCAAACCATTCCCTTGTGGGTGATAAGCGGTAGAATGCCCCAATACAATGTGATATTTTGCACAAAAATCCACCATATTCTTAGACTTGAAAGCAACAACATTATTGGTGATTATCTTCTATGGGCAGCTAAATCTAGGCAAGATATTAGATTCAATAAACTGAATGATAACAGAATTAATAGCTTTCCTGGTAGGGATTGCCTCAATCCATTTTGTAAAATAATCTGTGGTTGTTAGGGTCCAATTGTGTTGTGGAGACGATGAAGGATGGATTTCTCCAATAAAATAAAGACCCCATTGCTGGAAAGGAGTTGTGACTAAAATCGGCAGCAAGGGTAATGGTAAAAGTTTTCTTTTTCCCTGAATATTTTGACATTCATGACATCTCATCACCATTTTATGTACGTCAGAGAAAAGAGTGGGGTAGTAAAAACCGACTCTCAAAATTTTGTTTGCCATGGTTTTCCAAAAAAGGTGGCCACCACAATCTCCTTTGTGAAAATCTCTCATTACATCCTTTGCTTCATTTTCAACCAAACAGTTCAACAACACACCACCCGGATCCTTCCAAAACAAAACAACATCAAGAATACAATATTTGGAAGCTTTTAACTTTAAGGACCTACTTTTACCTTTGGGCACTTCCAGTGGAGGATTTAAATGCTGCAATACATAAACAATGTCAAAGTACCATGGATATGAAGTGAACATGTCAGACACCTACAACTGTGAGTCCTCTTCTTCCTCTTTAGAAACGGCAACAATAAAATTCATATCTAATGCATGCAAATTAGATTTATCCATGAGCTTGGCTAAACCTTGTCTCTCGATGAGCTTTGTGGGATTTATCTCCAAATCATATTCTAGCATGGCTGTGATCCATTTTCCCCGCCTGCCTTCTAGAGTTGTCTACATAAGAACTTCTTTTACAACTGTTGTTGGAACATAAGAAATGGTGTGAGAATGCAAAATGTAAACTCGTAGATCTTTGAGAGATTTCACCAAAGCCAAAGCCTGCTTCTCAATTATATTGTATTTTAGCGTTGCATCCCTTATTGTTCGACTGAAAAATGCTATAGGTTGTTCATTTTTTTGATCTTTCTTTTGCATGAGGATAGCTGCTAAGGTATTCTCAGAGGTGAATGACAATATGATGATATCTGAAGTATAATCGGGACTAATCAAAGTAGGAGTAGTAGATAATGAAAATTTGACTGCACTGGAAGACTTCTTGACATCTAAAGACCATTTTACCTCGTTGTCCTTTTTCAGCGTGTCTATCATTTCAGTGAGGCTGGGGAGGAATCTCCTCAAAAAAATGATTTTCCCATTAAATGACTAAATTTATTTTTTGTTCCTTGGGAAATCTAATTATTGAATGGCTTGAACTCTTGTAGGGTCAATGTGAATGCCATCCTTGGATATAATATGCCCTAGCATCTTACCTTCTTCCATGGAAAATAAGCTCTTCTTTGGATTTAGTGATATGCCTAATTTTTTTCATTTCTGAAAGACAATTCTTAAATGATGTAAATGGTCTTCATCAGATTAGAAAAAACTATGAGATCATCTAAATAAATAACTAGAAATACATCATTTTCATTGGCGAAAGCTATGTCCATTGCTCGCTGAAAAGTCACTCCTACATTCTTTAATCTGAATGGCATATTGGCGTACATGAATGTACCCCATGGTGTTGTGAAGGCTATTTTCAACTAATCATCCTTATGTACTAAAATCTGATTGTATCCAGAATATCCATCAAGCAATGAAATCCTGGAAGACCCAACTACCCTTTGAAGAATATGATCCCTCTTTGGCAGGGGATAATTTTCCTTCAAGGATACTTTATTTAAGTTTTTGAAATCAATGCAAAGATGAATCCCCTCGGTATTCTTTCTCACTAGCACAAGATTGGACATCCATTCAGAAAATCGAGTAGGAACTATAATACCAGATTTATAAAGCCTATTTACCTCCTTTTCAATTGATGGCAGCAACTTATGATTTATCCTCAATTTTTAGCCAAATGGCTTTTAATCAAGCTTAACTGGTATAGTGTGATGAATGGTGTTATTATCATAAGCCTTTAAATCTGAATAATGCCAAGCAAATACATTAGAAAATTCTGCCATCAAAGCAATGTACTTACTTTTCATCTCAAGAGGTAGAGACTTTGACAATTTGACCATATTAGGCATGTCTGTTGTGCCAATGTTCACATCTTCAACACCTTTCTCTGTGGGAACCATAGTAGAACTTTTACCAAAATCATCACGATCAAATAACTCTTGCAAAGGTATGAGACCTATTGGAATGTTATTGTCCTTCAACTACAATATTTCAATCTCGGATGCCTTAATTTCTAGATCCTTCATATTAGAAGCATCATCAATGCAGGAATTCTGGAATTCATATTCCATCTGTAGAAAATTATTGATCCATTTGTCATCCCAAAACACCTGCCAATATCTCATATTATCAAGAATAGCTGGGTGATGTTTAATATGAATTGAATATTTCTCATTGGAGTGAGTGGGAATCTTCACCATACTAGCTGCAGTAGCAAGAGAATCAGCTATAACATTTTGAGTTCTAGGAATAAAAGACAAGGTATATTCTGAAAAGGTTTTAAGGATTTCAAGGACAACATTGCGATAAGATATCATTCTTGGATGCTTGGCCTAGTATTCCCATAAATAGAATCTTTATTTGCTCCCAACGTTTTCATAATTTTAAGGCCGACAATCAATGCTTCATATTCTGCTTAATTGTTTGAGCAATAAAAGGCCAACTTATAAGAACTCATTCTTACATTGCATGGAATTTTACATGAATGATGCAATGGACCATGAATCCATACACCAATCCATCTCCTTCTTTTCCCAATGCACCATCAAACTCCATGGTCCAAAGACCATTTTCTTCATCCAAAAACAAAACTTTGAAAGACTGAACTGTTTGATTTTTTGGAGGATGGATCACTGTCTTAATAAACTCTATTTTCTGCACTAGCTCAACAATCTTTTCAAAGGAATTTTCAGGTTGAAAACACTGTTCATTATTTTCCTTTTCTTTAGCAACCAAAACTTTCTGTACACTACTCATAACATACGAAAAATCTGAAATTTCTACAAGTTGACAATCATCATCTACTAAATTCATATCACTATACAAAACGAAAGAGTATAGATCAGTATGTACAACATGTATGGAGAGATTACTAGTTTTTTCTTTGCTACTAATCATGAATTTCATCTTCTCCTCTCGATAGAGTTTTCTGAGCTGCCCAAATACTGGAATAGTAGCATATGAAAAATCAAGTTGTAAGGTTCCTTTCAACTTTGCCCACCAAGACTGTGAGAGAAACATACCAAACTAAGAAGGCATATCAGCGACCACTACATCCAGCAACACATTCTTGGTCAGAATTTGGTCGAGGGACACTAATAAATCTTTGATAAGGCCAAGAC
Organism: Pinus taeda; assembly: GCA_000404065.3. Lineage (NCBI taxonomy): Eukaryota > Viridiplantae > Streptophyta > Pinopsida > Pinales > Pinaceae > Pinus > Pinus taeda. The sequence goes on from APFE030866374.1 coordinate 55,167, forward strand.
ATTTCACTCTTCTTGAATCAAATGAGTAGAGGTCATGATAAGGTCGGGTGATACTCAATCCTAATTTGTCTATAATAACTTTTGACATAAGGTTATGTGAGGCATCGGAGTCTAGTATACCATTATGGAGGATGAAATCATGAAGTTTGAGACTGAGATCGAAAGTTGGGATTTCACTATCTTTAGGACTTCCCTTTAAGGCTATACCAAACAGAATTGCAAGCTCATCATCGACAACATTTACTGTGTCTAACATCTAGTCTACCTTCAGGATTTTAGCAATCTGAAACTTGTACTTATCATTCTTTACTAAGTCAGTTAAAGGAATTGAAACTTTCAACTTGGAAATTGCATTCTCTAAACCAAATAGATTAGACTTCTTATCTACCTCTTTTGCAGTGATGTCCTTCTTTTCAATCTACACTTTAGCTTGAGACTCCTTCTTATGACTTTCACTTTGAACCTCCTTATCCTTTCTCACATTGCTGGTAGAGGCTTCATTGGTTTTATCCTGACTCAATATGACAATTTTTTTTTTGGTTTATTTTGATTTGCAGGGGTTGTTTCTATGCTTTATGTATCTTTCTGTGCCTTCTCCCTTTTAAGATTCAATGTGACAGGTACATTTCTATTTCTAAAATTGTACTGCTTTTGCTAATGGCTGAGCACATTCCGATATCCTCTTTGGTATTCTTCAATTTGCACTGCCCATAGATCATCATTTTCAAGTACAAGCTACTGATCACTTGATATAAGAGACTCCTAAGAAAACTGATATTCCTCAGTCAGAAAAGTAGGTAGCTCATCTTCCTCAAAGAAATGATTTGCTTCTACAATTTCCTCTTCATCTTCTTCCTGCCCTTCAATGTAATTTTGTTGAAAGGGAGTTCTTACTTATCCTTGAGGATCCTAATTTCACTGCTCTTTTTACTTATTTCTAAATTGTTGTTATTTCTTCCCTCGGTAATTTGGATTCCTCATTGAAAGCTCTACTTTCCGATCTATTATAGACATTATGTCCATAATTCTTTCCATGGTTTTGACCAAAGTATAAATATTTACATAAAAATATGAATATGGATCTTCTTTAAAGACAACTTTATTTTCAGGTCTCTTAGGATTTGTTTTATATTTCTTGATGAGGAGATTAGCTTCGACACTTACTGCATTTCACTGCATTTCTTCTAGATTTGCAGGATCTCTCTCCCTAAGATGATATGTCATATCTAGCTCGAAGGCATTAGGATAGTGGAGATGTGCTAAACTAGGTGGAGGTTTCATATCACTAGGAATGGAATTATACACCATATTGAACCTTATTGTGAATTCTTGGACTATCTCATTTTGGCTTCTTTTAATGGAATTGTACTCAGCTAAAATCTGCAGTGGATTTTTCTTTTTTTGCCATCATGCTAAGAACAACTCCAGAGAGTTAGAAACCAAACTACGAAACCTTTTCTTCACATCTCCAGAAAAACTTTGAGCTACGATTCTCATCTTAGCATGTTCTTCATCAATCTCTTCAAGATTTATAAAATCTACCAATTTGTTGACATGTTGTTGGGCTGTAATTTCAGAACTTCCATCAAACAGAGGGAGTCTTTGGCCATAGTTTTGAGGTAGAGCAGCAAGTTGAGCAGGTAAGATTAGAGGAGCAAACGAACCACGACTGATGGAAGATGTAGTAGAGGTACTACAATGGGTTGTGCAAGTAAAGATGATGACAATAATGGAGGTGGTGTAAAAAGAGATAAAGTAGCTGATGTATTTGGAGGTGCAATAGAGGATGAAGCAAAAGTTAGGTTTCCAAGCTGATATTGGATGTGAGCTTTTTAGTGGTAATTTGAAGTTGTTCAGCTAGACTTTTTAGTTTATCAAAGTTTAACCACGGTTCATGATCAACTTTAGAAAAGAGGGATTCATAAGAAAGGTAGTGATAATTTAATTGAAAAGGTTCAAGTACTACTTCAGAAAGGTGAGACTCATATTTTGACCTGAAAAGAGATAGCTGAGATTAAATATCAAAAGAAAGATGCTCAACAGTGAATAAATTTTCAGGAAAATACATAGTCCTTTCTAATTTTCGAGGTGTACTTTTAAAGATAGGTGACTTGAGTTTTCTGAGTAGTTTTTCTGGGCCATCAACAATAGAAGGTGGATTTGGGTCAGGATTTGACCTAGTATGTCTTTTAGGAGCCATAATTTTCACACCTTAAACTTGATAAAATTTCCTAAATCAACCTATCACTAGCTACTGGAAGCTTTCACCTATAGAACCAATTTTCTTGAATTCTCTAATATAACAAATCCTAGGAATGATATATCAATCGTTTCCCCGGTAACAGAGCCAAAACGTTATCCCCTACAATGTCCCAAGCTGAGGAGGAAATCAAAAGAGGTAACTTCAAACCACTTTCAGTTCAACAGCTAGCCCTCCTAAAATAGACAGGGATCTCTCTAAGGATTTCACAGTCAATGACTAGAAGAGAAATGGATTTTAGGCTAGATCTAATAGTTTTAGATGATTTTTTGAAAATTTAGGCTTTTTGGGTTGCTGGACCAGGGATGAGAAAAAGTAATTAGGTTAAGGTCTCATAGGTTTGCAGTGGCAGGCATAAAGAGGATCAAGATAACAATGGCTTGTGGTGGATTGAAGAGTTTGGTCAATGTAGTGTAGGGTCTAAAAATCTTAGAAGGTAATAATGAGCATGTTACCATGAATTCATTAATCTGGAAGAAGAAATACAGATACATGATTTTCCACATAAACAAATCTTTGAGCATAAAGAATTCTTCCTATATAACTGTAAGGAAAATCACTGAGGAAAGAAAAAACATGTTAAGAGAGATAGATTCATTCATAAGAAACTAATATACAAATAAAACAACATCACAAACTCACTGCACATGTATTCCTGAAAAATATCTGCAACTGCTCCTTGATTAACTGTGTGAAAACATAAGATACAGGTCCTCTCCTCTTAAGTCCCACCGTTCTTTTTGAATGAGAAATGATACATATAGACTCAAAAAAAAAAATTCCCCACCTTTAGGGGTGGAATCCCTAAGTGGTGGAACAATTTCCAAGAATCTCTCAACCAACAAGTGAGAGTGAGAAGGTAAAAAAAAAAAAAACTCTTCTCTTAGACTTTGATTTGATTTTTTCTTCATTTATGATGCCTAATTAACCATAAAAAAAAACTTATAATGCCTATTTATTCATGATTACATCATATAGACTTTGAACTACTTAAGTTACATCATTAAGTTACCTTTGACCAAGTCAAACTAGAAAACTGAGAAATTACATAGTGGAATTTTTAATTGGATATTCAAAAAAGTTGCATAAGCGCAATGCCAACTTTGAGGCCACTTTTAGGTGCCTTTCTGAAGTCAAATTTGAAATATGAGAGAACAGTCAATGAGACGTGCTTTTCTAGTTTCCATAACACCTTGAATTCTTGAAAATTACCCATGGGAAGGCCTTCAAAAATTGATTCTTCCGAGGTGTCTCCAAACGCACATCGCTTGTCAAAAAGAGGGGCAAAATGTTGATTTTTGACCCGTTTTTCTCATTTTTCTCAAAATCTGATCCATGTCTGAGAAATATGGTGAAATGGGTCTTGAGAGGAAGCTACCATATTTCAAAAAATTTAATCCACTTGTCATTTGGAGCCCTGAGGAAAACGCGCAGTGCCAAGGCGCTGTGTTTCTGTGACTAGTGCAATTTCTGAGTTTTGCACCAAAATTCACCAAAAACAAAAAAATGCTTGGAAACCTCCCAAAATTGGTCCAGAAGTGAAAAATGAGGTATGTTATGCTCCCATGGATGCTTCAGCAAACATTTCCAATTTATCCCTCTCATTTTTTCTTTTAGGGTTTCCTTTAGGTTGTTTTTCATCTACTTGAGCTTGATGTTGATAATCATGTTTCTAGTTTGGTAGTTGTGGACCATGTGCCTCAATATCTGGTTGTCCCTATTAGCCTTTTCAAGAAGCTTCTCTAGATGGCCATTGACCTTACCTAGCCAATACTCTCTTTCTCCACTAATTTCAAAAGCAATTATGTCTTCAATGTCCAAGTCTTCATCCAGTAGGTTTTGTTCTTTTTCTTTCTTCAATGCCCTTTTGAGACCCTTTGTCCTTGGCTTCTTCTTTCCAACCTTATTTTCCTATTCATCATGCTATAACAATGCTTTACCTTAACCTCCTTGCTGCAACATCTTAGATTTCTCTTTCTCCATGATTAGCTGTTTGGCCTTGAGTTGACTATTTTCTTGCTCAAGGAAAGAAATGATGAATCTGGCCCTTGCCAAATTGTCCATGAGCTCTCTAATTTCAGAATCCTTCTCCTTGATATCTTGCTGCAATTTTGAAGGTTCATCTGCTTCCTCCAAGTCATCTAGTTCAAAATCATGTTCAATTAGCTCCTCATCCTGTACATGTGATCCTTGTTGTGATGATGTACAAGGCTTGGCCCTTTTCTCAACTTGAGAAATAAACACAAGACTTTTTCCTCTCTGATATATTTTAGTCACCTCAAGTCTAGGTGCCTTGGGAACCTCCCCTAATTTTCTTGATGACCCTACCTCCACATGTTGTGCTCATGTGTCTTGATGATGGCTTGATGAATTAGTTTCATGCCACTGTAAAGCTGTTTCAATGAAGGTATCCCATGCCATGTTCTTTTCTGCCAACTGATGGAGGACTACAACCTTTATCAAACTATGATGAAAAATGCTAGGGTAATTCTCTTTACTTTTGATTTGCACCTTTTCATACATTTTGATAAGACTTCTACATAAGTAGTTACACATGTTGAAAGGTTTCAGAGCTGTGAAATGCAATAGCAGCCTAATGTGGTATCATACTATCTAGAAAATTTCCCCTCATAGGTGAAATTTTTCATTACAACCTTCATCAGTGGTGCATACTTTTCCAACAGGTATTTGAATGGAATGATGTGTGAATGAGCCTCTCTGTAGGGTGATTTTAAGAAAGGTTTGTATTGCTCAAGGTCTAGGCTCATGCCTTTGAACCAATAGTCCCCATGATTAGGTCTCCTTGTGGTAAGAGAGATGGAAGCTACTGAGAATGTAAATTCAATCCCTGTTATAGTGGCTTATCTCCCTTCAAATTGGTGGCAATCCAATCACTGAGCTTCTCATGAAAACCTACTTCACCCACTCTTTGACAAAACCCTAGGCAACTAGCATCTTCAAAGAATTATCTGATGAATGGTGAAGAGTTGATTTCATTGCAGTTTGTGGGCTCATACCTCATAATCCTCCCCCTTTATGATGTTTTCTCTTTTTTAATGGTGAATAATCTCCCTCCATTATGAAAACCCTAGATAACAGGAAGATGGAAAAAAAAAGAGTGAGGAATGAGTGAAATGGTGAAATGAGGGAGTTAGGGAAGATAAGTGGTGGTAGAGAAATTTTGAGAGATTGGTAGGGGTTTTAGAAATGGAGGGAAATGAATGAGGGAAAATAAGCAAGAAAAAATAGAAAACAATCCTAGCCAGGAAAACTGCTTAGTTTGATAAGTAAGAGATAGGGTTTGTAGGAAGATGAAGTAAATTGAAAGGAAAAGATTTATTTGGTGAATGGAATGCTAATTTTTATGAAAACAAAGGTATGGGATATCAATTTCTATGGTTATGAATGTTTCTAGCTGAGTAAACTCACCATTAGTAATTTTAAAAACACGAAATTCATCCAAACCCTAAATGACTAAACTAACCATCATTCATTTGTTTTTCCAAAAGGAAAGAGGGAATGAGATGATTGTACTTACTTGCCAAATAACTTAAAGCAATAACAAACTAGAGTGTAATCTTAAATTTGGAACTTGGGTGATTTTCTTTGAGTTTTGAGCCACTCTTTCATGTGCATAACACAATTAATAGAAGCACAACGCAATTCACAAAAGCACAACACCTCTCCCTAAACGTAATGTAGTTCATAGAAGCACAACGCCTAGGAATTTTTGCCAATTTGATCTAGAAAACCCATGTTTTTTCACTTAAGGAGGAAAGAGATCGATAAAAAAAGGAGGTAACGATGAAAATGAAACATGTTTGGGACTTTTGGCCTTTTATAGGCATATCATGATCCTCTTTTGAGTGAAAATGGGCCCCACATACCTTTTTCAAAACATGACTTTTACTCTTTTTGAACTTGACCACCTTGGAGATTTGTAATCTGAACTTCTTTATACCTTTTTGAACAGTGAACCTTCTTTCTTTTGGAACCTTGAGACTGTAGCCATGAAGTCTTTATGAAATCACATAAAAATTTATTGAAAATAGTTGCTTATTGCAACTCGTCCTATGCCGGATTTTATGCATGAAATGAAAATGGACCTTGAAATCCTAATGACCTAATGAAGACATTAGATTGAGTGAAGTGCTTATGGTGATGAATGACATGATGATAAATTTCTCTTTATGATGATACACTCGTCTGAGTGATGTAAGTGACTGACATGTGAGATTTTTGAGAGAATAGATATAATCCTAAACAAACTAACCAGTGACCAAATTTTATTCTGAAAACCTAGTGACATGATAAAATTTGACCTTCAGAGCCCTAACAAACTTGGTAAAAGCATATTTGATCATTGGTCACAGGGAGAAATGACTAGCACTAACAAACTGAGCAAGGTTTTGAGCATCAGATGCTTGAGTTTTTGCAACATTTGTCTTGATGTATTCTAGCAACCCATTGTCATCCAATACTGCCTCCATGCGGTCCTTCCATGGAACAAAATTTGAGGTGCCTTCCAAGGCATGCTCTATCCTTAGTCTGTTGAAGGCCATCTTCTTAGCTCTGATGAAATCCTGCTATGTTGATCTTTGAATTCAAACCTATGAGACCCAAATTCAAATTACCTATTCTATTATGAATCCTACTCTCATACCATGTAGAAATTATGATGTAGATTCAAAACTACTCATGAAATTTACTAAATCACAAGACTCAAAGCTACTCTATCACTCTACTAAATTCAATTCACAATATAGAATACAAATCATAAACATGAAAAAGGAAACATCACAAATGCACAAATATTTATCTAGGGGAAAGAAACTCCTCAAAACTCCTCCTTATTTGTATTGCATTAATCAAAGAATAGAAATGAATTCATATGATTTCTCATGCCTGAGCACAACCTACAAGTGCATAATCTATCTGTCTGTCTGACTAACTGACTATGGCCAACACTTAGACAATTTTTGAGCCCTCCGATATCCTATTTCCTTATGTTGTTCCTTAAGGAAATTACCCCCTATTATTTAGGAAATTATCTCAATTGGATTGTGGAATTCCTCTAGGCTCATCCTCTGACTGCATGCACCACTTGTACACATTGAAATAATCTACAACTAATAGTACACTACCTTGGAATCTCCATCTCAAATGGGTAACTCGAATTCTCTGCATTAAACAATTATTTTGGGTTGATTGATTAGTTAACTAATTGATCACTAAGTGTGGTTGAAGTTACACTTCCACAACTTGACCTTCCACTAGTTCCTCCAACAGTTAGAACTAATTTAAGTGACCATAACTCAACTTAACTAAAACAGATTTCTACAAATTAGCAATCAATCATACTAAACTAAACTCAAGCTTCCCTAACTCAAATTAACTGAGTTAACCAAGTGACAAGTGCCATGTCACCTCAGTTAACTACCTCTAAGATTTCTACTGAAATGGAAATTCGAATTTTCTCTAGTTTGACCAAGGCAAAGTCAAATTGAGATTTTCTTACTGCATTTTCAATACGTGTAACGCGGGAAAATTTCTAGCAACATGTCAAGAATAAGTATTTAACTGAGTATTTTTGTGATGATAAAGCAAAATAATTTCATGACCTCAAAATGGGAAAATTATCTATGGATGAGTATGTGGCAAAAATTACTCTCTTATTTAAGTAGGTCCCATACCTACATGAAGAAAAGGCCAAGGTACAACATTTTATCAAAGTCTACCAATATTCATGAAGGAATGTCTATATCTTTACAACCCCAATGCCATGGACAAATTTTTCCGTAAATCACAAATATGCTATCAACAAATGAAACAGAAAGGGGATAATTACAAAGCATGGTCATGTAATAAAGGACATAAGTATCCTCAGAACACTAAGAATGTAAAAACTATGAATACTAAGAATTCTCACAGAAGTCAGTAAAGTAAATTTACAGAGAAGAATCAAAAAATTAAATTTATAGAGAAGAGTCAACAGAAACTCCAGACACAAAATGAATACTTACTAACAAAATTGTCAGGAAATTTTGATTTTGGTCAAACACAGAGACCGCCACTCCAGTGTTGGGGTTGTGGAGAACCACACTATATTAAGACCACCCTTACTGTAAAAGGACAATACCAGAAAAAGATATTCAAGCGCCATCTGTAGTGGAGAAAGTAGCAAGACTTTTACCCAAGATCAATGTTGCACTAGAGGATTGAAATGTCGAACACCAATCTATAATGATAAAATTTTAAGGTAAGATTTGTAACTTTATTGTGTCCATTTTAATAGATCCTAGAGAAATCCTAATATATATTAGTCCCAAAATAGTCAAATTGTCATTTTCTAGTTAGTAAGTTTAAGAACCCATGGCTGGTTCAATTAGACATTGGAGAAAAAAAGATAGTGATAACAAAAGTTGAAAATAGTTCAATAGAATTGGTAGGTCAGCCAATAGAAACAAATTTAAATATTTTTCCTTTAGGTTCTTATGAAATCTTGATTAGCATGGATTGGATGGAAAGACATTGGTCCCATATAAACTGCAAGGATAAAAATATCATCTTTATTAATGGAGGAGGTTCTAGGTAAGAGATTAAAGGGTTATTGATACTTGTGAAACTAAGACAAATCACAAACACACAATTGGGGAAATGAATTAGAAAGGGGTTTCAGATTTTTGCAGTCCAATTGGGTATTATAATTCTAAGGAGGAGACAAAAACTTTGGAAATTCTGCCAATTGTTTAGAATATTGCAGATGTATTTCCAGAAGAAATTTCTAGGTTAACCCCTAAACAAGATATTCATTTTATAATTGAATTGATTCTAGGGGTCACCTGTGTATCTAAGGCACCCTATCACATGAGTATACTAGTACTAAGTGAATTAAATATGCAATCACAAGAGTTGGTTAATAAAAAATACATTCACCTGAGTGTATTGCCATGGGGGGGCTATGTACTCTTTATAAAAAAGAAAGATGGCACCTTAAGGCTTTACAATTGATGAGCCCCAGAAATGGGTAATTATATGGGCTCATTTTTCCTCCTAACTTAGCTTAATACACCATTCTCATTATTTTATTGCATGTTTTTTATTATATTTATGCTAATAGAGTGAGTTGGGTTAGTCAATGCCATGAAGTCTAATGTGTGCTTTATGCAGAAGTTTGGTCAATTTTGAGACAAAGTCAAAGGTTTAATGAGCATTTGGCAGCCAATATATGAGGAAGACAAGGGAGAGAATTTATAGGAGGGTGTACCCTTCATTGATGACTCCCTACTTGAAATCCTCCTTTAGAAATATCGTAGCACAAGCAGCCACATCGATGCATCAAAGAGGCAACCGAGCGAGTGAAGGTTAACTGTTGTCTATCTCAAGTCTTGGGAGTCAAGCCTCCCTAATTTTAAGGGAGTTGTTGGAAGCTCCAGTTGTATAAGTAGAGAGGCCTAGGGCCTCATTAGGTTGTTGGATGTTAGTTAAATTTTCTCACTTTTGATGCAGCTTTTGCTCAGTTCATTTTCAAGCTTACTTTTGTGGATAGTTTTATGTAATGTGATTACTATTTTGACAATGAAGATGAAATATTTTCTGAGCCAGCACTAAGTTCTCTCAGAGGGTTGAATTTCTTGGTTTAGGGCCCAACCCAAGCTATCTAGCACCTCTTGTTTTGTATTTATATGTTTTGTTTTAGTTCATGAATTAGTTGTTGTTAGATAGATTTTTTTCCTTAGTAGAATAGGTTGCTTTTGGTGATTTAAATAGTTGTTTCCATTTTAGTTTTCTAAAGTAGGTTAAATAGTGTTAGGAAAAAGATACAAAAATGCCATCAATAGAGCCTTAACCTCCTTTCCTCCCTTTGGGACCATGAGCTGAGGTCAAGACCCTCTTGCTGCCACAAAACACAATTTTGCCTTCTCCATGCAATTTTTGGTGTTACAGTTTGATTTAGAGGTTAATGCTTTGCTTCAAATCCATTTTGCCATACTCAATTCTATTTTTGCAATTAATCTCTTGCCATGCTTTCCTTTCCATATAGCATTTCTCAGCATTTTATTTTCCTAGATCAAAATTTAGGTTAACATAAGATACAATTCTGTTTTTTTGGTGCAGCTAGTTTCTTTGCTTGCTCAGTTTCAGAGTTTGATTTGCAGCTCTCTTGCAGTACAGCTCTACTCATAATAAGACAATAAATCAGCCATCACCAACTCTTTCTGCTACATGTTCCACAGGTCATTCACAGCCACTCATGAATCTACCCTAACTTTATGCACTTTTCTCATAAACTTTCCTCTCATCCCTTGAACAAGCCCAACCATAATTCCCTTCCCTAGTCCTCCTTGATGAACCTCAAACACATTAACACATCCTTCTAGCCTTTACCTACCCTTTCCAACCATTTTCCCACCTTTAAAACCTCTAAAACAGCCCTCGACATCCTCCTGTAGATCCCCTGTAGCCTACTGTAGAATTTCCTCTAGGTGACTTTTTGATGTTTGATTGTAGGGAAAGCCTCCAGAAGGTTGGTAGAGGTTTCCTAGGACCCCTCCACACCTTCCTACACCTCTGCAAATCCCAAATTCGCCCTCCATCACCACTTAATCTCTACCACATCCACAAACAAATAAATTGCATGCATGACAATTTCACATAAAATACATAAAAATCCAAAAAGATGTTCTTTTCTCATTTCCTTATAGAAATACCTTGAATAGATGTTGTTTACTTCCTAAGTAGGTAATGGAATTCATTTTATGGTTTTTCATCTCTCTTTCTGCAAAATTAGGGTTAGTTGGTTAATTAGGGTTTGCTAGGGTTACTTCACATTTCAGTCTTCCCTCTCTTTCTGCAAGTAGAATAGCCTCTGTAGAGTAAGCTTTTCCTTGTTTCATCACATATAAAGCCTCTTCGGGAATTCATAGAAGTAGGCTTGAGCTCCTAGTGATCTTGCGCCAGCTAACCAAGTGACAGTCTGCAGTAAGAACTAGTACTTTTGCATATAGCACTGTCACTTCCAAGTTTGTTACGAACTACCAAATTGATAAAAGTAAATTAGAAAGCCCCAGGAGTTGCAGCAATATTGTTGCAATGCTGGTGCTCACCACTTTTTGGTGTTGTTGCCGGGGAAGTGTTAGAGTATTTTGTGATTATTGTTTTAGTCTATTTTCTATCGCAACATTCTAGTAAGTGGTTTATTTCAGCAAAACTAGAGTAGTTGTCTCTTTCAGTTTCTACATTTCCCTACTTTCATTTTCAATTCTGCAACTTTCATTTCAGCAAAAATAGATTAGTCATTTCATTTCTTTCAGTTTCTGTATTTCCTTTCTTTCATTTCAATTCTGTTATTTCCATTTCAGCAAAAGTAGATTAGTCATTTCCTTACTTTCATTTCAATTCTGCAATTTCCATTTCATCATAAGTAGATTAGTCATTTCCTTGCTTTCATTTCAATTCTGCAATTTTCTTTTAGCAAGTTCATTTCAATAGTTGCAATTTGTTTGTTCAATCAATTTTAGTTTTGCAGGTACAAGCAAAAAAACAAAAATCACCCAAAAAGATATTTCCTTTCATGCCTCGTAGGAACAGAGATAATTCAGGGAAATTCCTACCCAACACCCCCACCACATCACATAACCACCCTTCTCTCTTCTTCAGTGGCGGTTATCCTGAAGAACCTTTAGGAGAAAAACCAGAGATATTTGAAGAACCTATAGGAGGAGAAGAAAAAGAAAACATCTCTCCTAAGACAATGGCTGAAAACAAAAATGCCAGGGGGAATGGAGAAAGAATAGAGGGTACCTTCCCCATCTAAGAGACCAATGGGGACACTAAAATGAATAACATAAGCCCTTCAGCCCTACCTCACTTCCATGGATTGACTAAAAAAGATCTTGACACCTTCCTGTTTGAGTTTTTTGTTATTTGTCGAACCTATGACTATACAGAAGATGAGCAAAAGTTGAAACTATTTCCTTCTACTCTCAAGGATGCAACATTGCACTAGTTCATGGGGTTACCTGGCAATAGCATCACAACTTGGGCTCAAATGCATCAAGCCTTTAATAATAAATATAGGGAATACTGTAGGTCAAAAGATACGAAGGAAGAAATATTCCGAATGACCCTGGGAAGTGATGAATTTTTGGAAGATTATGAAGAAAGGTTCCAGCTCAGTTATAAAAGGGCTAGGTGCACACTTGACCCTGAATCTCTGAAGTTGGTCCTACTCAAAGGAATTCCGGAAGACCTTCTAGACACCCTCCATTTGTTGGCTGGGGGAGACATCTACCAACTACCTTATGAAGACATAAAGACTGTTTTTAGAAACCATTCTAGGGTAGTGAGAAAGAGAGGCAGGGGGAGTCAACCCATAGCCAATACCTCCTCATCCAGTTCATCACTCAAAGGTGAACTTGGAAACATGCTGGAAGACTTCAAGAGTGAGATGCTACATACTCTTGTTATGCAAATGGATACCTTGCATATCAAAAGGAAACAAGAGGAAGCAGAGAGGGCTTTGGCCATTTTTTGTCCTAGGTGCACCAGAAGGCATCCTAGGAATGAATGTCAGTTCAACTGTATAGAGGTTTGTGCAGTCTGTGAAGAAGATCATTCTATAGATAAGTGCCCTTCCTTGCCTAGACTTAAAGTAGTATATCAAGGGGTCGAAGGAGCCACTGAACCACTCTATTTCATGAACCAAAGGAGGCCACATGGACCTAGACCATACTAGCAGGGAATGCAAGGGACTTCTTAGGCATACTACAACCCCAATCAAGCCACTTCAATACCTTCCTGGGGTCCCCCTACTCATCCTTCCTAGTCCACACCTCCTCCTTGGACATATCCATCTCAATATCATGCCCAACCAGCCACTCATTCATTTCACTCCTATGCTTAGCCACAACCTCAGTCAAATGCATCTCATCAGGGATGGAGGCCCCAATACAACTATCCTCCCGCTCTTTTGCCTCCATCACCTGCTCAACCAAAACCATTGCCTCCTGCTCCACTAAGGCAACCCCAAATGCCTGTTCAACTGAACCCGAACCCGAACAACAGACAGGCTCAACAAGTATAAAATGGGGAACCATCATGCCCAACCTATGCAGTGGAGATTCAGGAGATTAACCTACAATCTGGGAAGGTCCTCCCAGATAGATAGCCTCCACCTTAGGAGGTTTAGGAAGATAAAGAGGAAAGTGAACCAAAAGCAAATCCACCCTTTTCTGATAGACTATCTGGGACAAAACAGCCCACCCTAGAAGAAACTGAACTTCTGGGAGAATTAAAACAATTATTTGTAAAGATACCACTTCTCCAAGCCGTAAAGGATGTGCCCATGTACAATAAGATGATCAAAGAGAAGTGATTTAGGCATCCAGGCAGGCACAAGAGAGATGCCCCAACCATCAATGTCATAGGACAACTGTTCGACCTAATGATAGGGCAGGTAATCTATCCAAAATATCTAGACCCTGGAAGCCCTGTAGTTGATGTCCACATCAATGGTACCATGATCCCCCATTCCTTGATTGATCTAGGAGCTACCATTAATGTGATGACAAAGGACACCATGCTCAAGCTCAAACTCGAGGGTTCCTTGAGAAAGACCACTCCACCGTGACCCTTGAGGGGATTGTGGAGGATGTGATGGTCTCCATTTATTCTTGGGAGTACCCTGCTGATTTCTTGGTTCTCCAATAGAAAGCAAGCTCACTTAGTATCCTCTCATCCTGGGAAGACCCTGGTTGGCCACTGTCGATGCTTACATCAGTTGTCAAGCTAGGAACATGATTATCAAGAACGGGCATATGTCCAAGCAGCTAATCCTATACCCTACTTCCTAACCCCTGCTAGAACATGATCTACCTCTCTGGTTGGAGGAGGAGGATGAGGATGAAGTCTATTCTGCACCACTGTGTGCAGTAGAAGCTGTCATGGGGAGGAAACCACAAAATGAGGATGATATCATCGAAAATTTAATTCAGAATCCACCCCCCAGTATTTTTCCATTAGAAGATCTAGTGAAAGAAACCCAAGACAATCCCTTAACTGATCTTCGTGGGCCGAATCGACCTCTCTCCCTGTTAAGAATATAGAGTTTGGCCCAGAAAGAACCTTGAAAATCAACTCATCCCTATCCAACTCCCAGGAGAAGGAACTATGCAGCTTATTGAGAAAACATTTAGATGCCTTCACCTGGCGCTATAAGGAGATGAAGGGAGTTCACCCTTCAGTTTGTACTCATCACATTTACATTAAGGAAGATTGTAAACCAGTCAAGCAGCCTCGAAGGAGGATGAATCCAGCCCTTAAAGACATTGTCAAGGAAGAATTGCAAAAGTTACTGGACGCAAGATTCATCTACCCCATCTCTGACATCGAATGGGTCTCTCCTTTGGTGTTAGTGCCAAAGAAAAATGGTAAGTGGAGAATCTGTGTTGATTATTGGGAACTGAACAAGGCCACTAAAAAGGACCATTTTCCTTTGCCTTTCATAGATCAAATGTTAGATAGTCTGGCGGGAAAAAAAAAATATCCTTCCTAGATGGGTTCAACGGGTACAATCAGATCCAAATCAGCCTGAAAGACCAATATAATACCACTTTCACTTGTCCTTGGGGTACCTTTGCATATTGGGTTCTTTCTTTCGGTTTGTGCAATGCTCCCGCCACTTTCTAGAGAGCAGTATTGAGTATATTCTCTGAACTGGTTCATGATGCAATGGAAATATATATGGATGATTTTACTCCTTATGGTTCTAACTTCCAAGAAGCTTTATCTAACCTGGGAAAAGTTTTGGCCAAGTGTATTGAAATGAACTTGTCCCTCAGTCTGGAAAAATGTGAATTCTTGATGATTGAAGGGACCATGCTAGGTCATGCAATATCTCAACAAGGATTGCAGGTGGACCCCAACAAAATTGCCATCATCCAAAGGGTCCTACCTCAAAAGGTGAGAGATGTCCAAAGTTTCCTAGGCTTAGTGGGATATTACAGAAGATTCATTAAAGATTTCAATAAGTTAGCCTCTCCTTTGTTTGGTCTTTTGGGAAAAGATGTTGAGTTCATATGGACTGAAAACTGTCAAGAAGCCCTAGATACCTTGAAAAGTAAACTTGTGACTGCCCCAATTTTGAGAGGCCCAAACTGGGCACTACCTTTCCACATTCACATAGATGCCTCGAACAAAGAAATAAGGGAAGACTGAAGGAAAGTTGATGAAAAGTTAACTTATGCCATATACTTTATAAGTAAAAATTTGTCAAAGGCAGAGTTAAACTACACAGTAACTGAGAAGGAACTCCTAGCTATAGTACACTCCTTAAATAAATTCAAACATTACATCACAGGCTATCAAACCTTTTTACACATTGATCATGCTGTAATTTGGTATTTAATGAAAAAACCAGATGTAAACGCTCGCATTATTAGGTGGTTTCTTTTATTGCAGCAGTTTGATTTAACCATTGTTGATAAGCATGGTAAAGAGAATGTTGTTGTTGACTTTTTGTCTAGAGTGAATTTTCCTGCAGGTGAGGAAGGAATGGTGGATGATCAAATGCCTAATGAACACCTATTTTCTATCTCAATACTCTCTCCATGGTTTGCTAATATAGAAAACTACTTGGTTTCAGCACAATTCCCACCACACCTGTCCTCAAACGAGAAGAGCAAGATCGTGAGGAAAAGCACCCCTTTCACCTGGATTGGGGGAAATCTCTTCAAACTTGGCCCAGATCAGATCTTGAGAAGATGTGTCAGGGAGGAGGAATTTTTTGACATTCTCTTGACCTGTCATGACGGGCCTTGTGGAGACCATTTTTTAGCAAATAGGACTGCCTTCAAAATTTTGCAAGCAAGTTACTATTGGCCCACTCTTCATCAAGATGTGAAGAGATATACCAGCCAATGTGATCGATGCCAAAGGATGGGAAAACCTACTCCAAAGGATGAGATGCCCATGTTGCCTCAAGTGACTTTTGAGCCATTTGAGAAGTGGGGCATGGACTTTGTGGGTCCTATCAACCCTCCTTCAAAACAGAAACAATACATCATTGTGTGCATCGATTATCTGACGAAATGGACAGAGACAAAGGCAATCAAGGCAGCAACAGAAGAAAAAGTCGTTGTGTTTCTAAGAGAGAACATATTCTATAAGTTCGAATTTTCAAGAGAACTGGTTACAGATCAAGGCAGTCAGTTCACTTCCAGTTTGATTGAAGACCTATTCACACATCATAAAATAAGCACAAGAATTCCACCCCTTACTATCCACAAGCCAATGGGCAGGTGGAAGTCACTAACAGAGCTTTGGAAGGAATTCTGACCAAGGTAGTGAACAGCAGCAGGAAAGATTGGGCAAATCAATTGGTTGAGGCCACCTGGGCCTACAACACCACATGGAAGACCACCATTGGGTTCACACCCTATGAACTGGTCTATGGGAAGAAGGCTTTGCTGTCAATAGAATTTGAGTACAATACACTAAGGATGGAAGCTCAGCTAGACCTAGACCTCAGCCATGCACAAAGGGAAAGGCTACTCCAACTCAATGGATTGGATGAACAAAGATTGCAGGCCCTTCTCCACAAAGAGGTAGTTCAGCTCTAGAGGAAGATATGGGACGCCAAAAATATCAAGGAGAAGAAATTCCAAGAAGGAGATTGGGCATTGCTCTATGGCTCAAGGTATAAAGATTTCAAGGGAAAGTTGAGGACAAGATGGTTGGGACCCTACACTTTAGAAAAATGCAATGACAATTGTTCAGTTCTGATCAGGACCATTGATGAGGAAGCCATCCCCATGCTTATCAATGGGCATAGGTTAAAAATATACAAGAAGCCCCTCTCCAAGCAAGAATTCATTGAAGATCTGAGTAAAACAGTGTTGGTAATGGAGCAAGTCTCAGCCTCCACTCCACCCACTCATTGAAAAAAAGAAGAAAAAAAGAAAAAATAATAAGGACTCAAGTGAAAACCTCTATGAGATGCTTGAGTATCGTCATTGGGTTAAAAACCTCTTTTGAGGTGGCCCAGTGATGACAAAAACAGAAAAAGGGAAAGAGAATAAGATCTTGGGGTGAAAACCTCCCCTGGAGGAGCCCAGGGTAGCTAGATAGGGTGAAAACCTCGTGGAGGCACCCTAGTTGTCTTCAAAAAAATAAAAATAGAAAAAATAGAGAAAAAAGAGGAAATTGACTTTTAAAAGGCATTGCAGGTTACAGATGGACCACAAGAAGCAAGGGGACATGCCACAAAGCCTATTTCACATCCTCTATAATATTCTCCATCATTTCTGACCTTTTTTTCCACCTCTCTATGTTTTTTCTCAAGACTATGCATCCTACAGGAGGCCCTGTGTGTTCTATAGGAGACTCCTGTAGAAATCACAAAGAGCTTGAAATGGAGTTTAACAACATTTTGAGGAACTGGAGATTTTCCTGGAGAGCATTTAGGCCATCCTATAGCTATCCACCACCCTAACCCTCCATCCCACACCTGCATCACCTCATTTCCATTGATTTCTTTCCTTCCTGCAACAAAAACACAGAAACCAGTTCTATAAAAAATAAGGAAATAAAAAGAACAACACCTCCACAACGCACCTGCAGCTTACCAAATCCCTCTCCATTGCCATCAGAATATGTAGTAGCATCCTCACATCTCCCATCACAAGCATCAGCTAAAACTTTTAGAGGGAGAAGCAGCTACAGGAGCTCCTGTAGATTTCATGTAGCAGCTAATCTCCTTAAAATCAAGCTCTAGCAAAAAAATAGGTGCAGCCACAGGAATGCAGGGGATGTCTGAAGCAAGATTCAGCTAAAGGGAATCTGTACAAGACAAACAAGCCATATATCAAGAAACAAAAAAAAAAAACATAGCAGAAGGGATACAGGCATGAAGCATGGAAATCCAAGCATGCAGTAGCAAAAGAGCCAAGCAGCACCACAGCACAAGCATTCGACCTGCAGGTAAGTGTCTAACCCTCTCCTCTATTGCATCTGTATAATTCAAAAATTGCTTGAACAAATGAAATGGTTGGAGTTAAACCAGAAAGGTGGCCAGTTAACTAGCCACCATCATCCAGTTCGACTACACTCATCTGGAGATCCCACACACGTGTGCCTAGTCAACTCATAGAAAATCCAAAAAGACGGGTAGTGGTAGGTGTATAAACTCTTATGAAAATGATGGGAAGTGATTGCAGGCAGAAATCATGAGGATTCATGATGACATAGTAGTGGGGACCAATGGTCCGAATAAAGGCAATGTACCCTTTTTGCCACCTCACATCATCGCTGGAAATATCTCGAGTAAACATAACTACTCCTCCTTCAACTTATTCACCACCTTTGTTTCCATTTTATCATCGTCCCCACGGCTGCAGCAATATCTATACCACCTCCATAGCCTCGAAACCACCATTCTCTATTGTTTTCAGCCCTCCTCCTCTTATCAGCATTTTACAGGAGCATTATCGAGTTCTACAGGAGCAGTAACAGGCTCTACAGGAGAACCTACAACCATTTCTACAGGAGGGCCAGTAAGCACTTTTACAGAAGAGAACACGAGGTTTCCGCTCAAATTCAGACTTGAAGAGGTAGGCTCGGTACAAAACCATCTTGGATATTCATATATACAAGGAATGATGCAATTTTAGGGAAGAATTAAGCCTGAAAAGGAAGAGGAATTGCATTAAAAAATTCTGTCTATTTCTTAAAAAAAAAAAAAACACAATTTTTTTATCTATTTCATGTTTATGCAAAGATTGTTGTCTCCTTCTCCACCTGGGGTATTCCAAAAGATTATAAACATAATGATAGGGGGATTCATGAGGAAGGAACCTATAAATTAAGTCAGGCTCCATGAACATCCTGAGGTAGTAGCCATTCTTACCAGAGCCAATTGGATGCCATTTTTCGAAAAATTTCGAGGGTATGATGAAGAAGTGACTCAGGAGTTTTCCCTTTCCTTGGTAACCCACTAAAAGACCCATGCCACTGTTACCTTCAGAGGTCTCACTATGGAAATCACCCCAGAGTTTATCAGTAGGGTTACCAATCTTCTACTTGGACTACCCTAGAGAAAAGATGAAAAGCCACTGGGTCAAGTTGCCAAGAAAACCTTCTTCCAACCAAATGAGCACCCTGTAGAGGAAAAAAATGGCATCAGAAGAACAAGAATAACTTACCCTTGGGATGAGGTCAGTTACCAAATTATCAAGCACATTTCCTGTGAAGGGAGGTATAGCATAGTTTATGGTTACCATTTCAGACTTCTGCATGAGCTGAGATATGGCATGGATACTCCCACACCTCAAAAACTCAGTATTCCCTATTTTCTCCTACAGTCCCTTATAGATTCCAACATTAAATTGAAGGCAAGAGGTCCATATCAATTGGCTCACCATGGACTAATTAAACTACTAGTGCAAGAAGCCCTCCACACCTTCACAATCCCCATAGCCCGTGAGATCTTCAGAAATATGATAGGAGAAGATGATATAAAAGCTCTTACATATGACCTCAGTCCTTCTGAAAGTGAGGGGGAAGAGAAAAATGGGGAATATGAGGAGAAAACCAAAACAAAGGAAGAGGGCACCAAAACAGAAAATAAAACGACTAAAACAGAGGAGAAAAATACAAAAGTAGAGAAGGAAGAAACTAAAGAAGATGAGAAGGAAACCAAAACAGAGCTAGAGAAAAAAAAGCTAGCATAGGCAAAGAAAACAAGAGAAGAGGAAAAAGGGGAAAAGAAGAAAGAAGTGTCTCCTAAGACACTAGAAAGGGAGGCAACAATTGTTCTTGCTGCGCTCAACACCCCAGTTAAACCCAAACAAAAGAGGAAAAGACAACCATCGATGTATTTCAGGGCTCAAAAAAGCACAAGAATAAAAACAAGGAAGCCACAACCAACCTCAAAAGAGCCTATCATAATTGAATATTCCCCTACTGTCAAAAGGGAAGAATCTCCCTCCAAAACCCCCATTACTTATGAAAGAGGAAGTCCTAGATCTTCCACTTGGAAGGAAAGAATAAAACTATAGGACTCAAAAACAGTCCTACAGGAGGCACAGATTGCTCTACAGGAGACCCTAACAAAGCTACAAGAGACTGAAAAACTTGAGAAAAGGGCAGAGGAATAGACCAAGGGGAAGGATGATGTAGCAGAGGCACAAGAACCTGACCCCCAGCGTAGTTTGGGCTCTTATTACAATCTTCTTGAAGGGGGAAAAATTATTCCACATAAATTTGCAGTCCCACTTTTCTTTGAACTGTAAAAAGAAAGGATAAGGAGCCATAGATGGATGCAGATTGCCAAGTCAAAAGGGGTGGAAGACATTAGCCACATGGAGAGCAAGATGAGAGAAAAGGGTAAGGAATTCAACACTATAAGACATATATAAGAAATCAAAAGATCTCACTTGGAAGCAGAGAATGGAATGTTAAGAAAACACCTACAAGAAAGGGAAACCCAATTAGCATGCATGGCCAGCTGGTCTATGGAGGCACTACAGTGTAGACAAACAGCCAAATCATATGGAGTATACCTCAAAGACCAGTGGCTACAGTTCCAGATCAAGACTCTAGCACAGAGAGGCACCATGCCTTTTCAGGATTATAGACAGTTCATGGACCTATGTGATCACAGTTCAGCAAAAGACAAGGCAAAGTTGGCAGAGTTTTATTTGCATAACATGTCCCTCATTGATATGAACCTATGAGACCCCAATGCTAGGTTAGGGGACTTGCAGCTGATGGCCATGGCATCATGGATGAGTCATGAGGAGAAAAGGGCCAAAAAAATCAAGAAGTTGATGGAAAAAGAACAAAATGAGCCCCTAATGATTAGAGCAGAGCCATCAGACCTTATGGCTCTCATTAGTACCCATCAGCTACTGGCACATGATCCTCAAAGTGCCCCTAAGTATATCAATGATCAGGCCCTGGCTATTGCACATTTTGAGGACATGGAAAGATTGCTTGGAAATGATTGCATTCATGCTTGTATGAGGAGATGGAATACACTGCAACACAACTTGTAGATCAGGGAGTATAACTCCCCAACCAGGACGAAAGAAGCATTAAGGAGAGTGACATTATACAAGCAATCTATGCAGAGTTTGAAGGTCAATTGGATTTGCCTCAAACTAAGTCCCCCACTTCCGCTAGGACTGATAGAGGGCAGAAAAGAGGAAGAAGAAAAAAAACAGTGGGAAGAAGTGGATAGAAAGGCAGGATTCCATGATAAAGAAGAGGATCTCACATCAGCAGCATGGGATGTCAGGGAGGCCATCAAGGCCATCAAAGATGAAGAGATGGACTAGTTGCTCAGAGGATGAGCAACACATTTAGTAGGGGGGTGATGATGAGCCCCAGAAATGGGTAATTATATGGGCACATTTTGCCTCCTAACTTAGCATAATCCACCATTCTCATTATTTTATTTCATGTTTTTTATTATATTTATGCTAATAGAGTGAGTTGGGTTAGTCATCATGCCATGAAGTCTAATATGTGCTTTATGCAGAATTTTGGTCAATTTTGAGACAAAGTCAAAGGTTTAATGAGCATTTGGCAGCCAATATTTGAGGAAGACAAGGGAGAGGATTTATAGGAGGGTGTCCCCCTCATTGATGACTCCCTACCTTAAATCATCCTTCAGAAAGCTTAGAGCACAAGAAGCCACATCGATGCATCAAAGAGGCAGCCGAGAAAGTGAAGGTTAACTGTTGTCTATCTCAAGTCTTGGGAGTTGAGCCTCCCTAATTTTAAGGAAGTTGTTGGAAGCTCCAGTTGTATAAGTAGAGAGGCCTAGGGCCTCATTAGGTTTTTGGGTGTTAGTCAAATTTTCGCAATTTTGTTGCAGCTTTTTCTCAACTCATTTTCGAGCTTACTTTTGTGGACAGTTTTATGTAATGTGACTATTATTTTGATAATGAAGATGAAATATTTTCTAAGCTAGCACTAAGTTCTCTCAAAGGGTTGAATCTCTTGGGTTAGGGCCCAACCCAAGCTTCCCAAAACCTCCTATTTTTTATTTATATGTTTTTTTTTTTAATTCATGAATTAGTTTCTGTTAGATAGATTTTTTTCCTTTGTAGAATAGGTTGCTTTTGGTGATTTACATAGTTGTTTCCATTTCAGTTTGCCGAAGTAGGTTAAATAGTGTTAGGAAAAAGATACAGAAAGGCATTCAACAGAGCCTTGACCTCCTTTCCTCCCTTTGGGACCATGAGCTGAGGTCAAGACCCTCTTGCTGCCACAACAACATAGTTTTGCCTTCTCCATGCAATTTCTAGTGTTACAGTTTTATTTAGAGGTTAATGCTTTGCTTCAGATCCATTTTGCCATACTCATTTCTATTTCTTCAATAAATCTCTTTCCATTCTTTCCTTTCCATATAGCATTGCTCAACATTTTATTTTCCTAGATCAAAATTTAGGCTAACATAAAATAGAGTTCCGTTTTTTTGGTGCAGCTAGTTTCTTTGCTTGCTTATTTTCAAAGTTTGATTTGTACCTCTCTTACAATACACCTCTGCTCATAATAATTCAATAAATCAGCCATCACCAACTTTCTTTGCTACATGTTCCACAGGTCATTCATAGCCCCTCATGAATCTGCCCTAGTTTTCTGCACTTTTCTCATAAACTTTCCTCTTGTCCCTTGAACAAGTCCAACCATCATTTCCTTCCCTAATCCTCCTTGATGAACCTTAGACACCTTAACACATCCTTCTGGCCTTCAGCTACCCTTTCAAACCATTTTCCCACCTTTAAAACCTATAAAACAGGCCTCGACATCCTCCTGTAGATTCCCTGTAACCTCCTATAGAATTTCTTGTAGGTGACCTTTTGAAGTCCGATTGTAGGGAAAGCCTCCAGAAGGTTGCTAGAGGCCTCCTAGGACCCCTCCACACCCTCCTACACCTCTTCAAATCCCAAAGTCGCCCTCCATCGCCACCTAATCGCTGCCACATCCACAAACAAATAAATTACATGCATGACAATTTCACATAAAATACATAAAAACCCAAAAAGATGTTTTTTTCTCATTTCCTTCTAGAAATAGCTTGAATAGATGTTGTTTACTTCCTAATTAGGTAATGGAATTCATTTTATGGTTTTTCATATCTCTTTCTGCAAAATTAGGGTTAATTGGTTAATTAGGGTTTGCTAGGGTTACTTCACATTTCAGTCTTCCCTCTCTTTCTGCAAGTAGAATAGCCTCTATAGCGTAAGATTTTCTTTGTTTCATCACATATAAAGCTTCTTTTGGAATTCATAGAAGTTGCCTTGAGCTCCTAGTGATCTTGCGCCAGCTAACCAAATGACAGCCTGTAGTAAGAACTAGTACTTATGCATACAACACTGTCACTTCCAAGTTTGTTACGAACTACCGGGTTGATAAAAGTAAAGTAGGAAGCCCCAAGAGTTGCAGCATTATTGCTGCAATACTGGTGCTCACCAGCATTGAATATCAACAACTAAATATATTAACTATTAAAAAAAAGTACCCACTACCTCGAAGAGTTATTCGATCAGGTTAAGGGCACTACTATGTTTTCCAATATTGATTTATGATCAAGGTACCATAAAATATGGATCAAAGAGGTGGGCATATGAAAAACTGCATTTAGGACTCGTTATGGGAACTATGAGTTTGTAGTCCTACCTTTTGGGCTTACTAATGCCCCGATGACATTTATGTTGCTTATGAACATCATATTTCACCCATATCCAGATAAGTTCATATTAATATTTATTGATGACATCTTCATTTACTCAGAGAATACAGAAGAGCATAGAAGACATTTACAAATAGTCCTGCAGACCTTGTGGGAACACCAACTATATGCAAAATATATTAAACATGAATTTTACAAAGACCAAATACAATATGTGGAGCACATAATCACTCAAGAAGAAATAACTATGGAATCATAAAATATTAATACAATTATGGAATAGCCCATTAATAAAAATGTTGCATATATCAGATACTTCATTCAATTAGCAGGTTATTAGCGGTACTTTATAACCATATTTTCAAGACTATCTTACTCGATAACCTTCATACAATATAAGGGAAGAAATTTTGACTAGACACCAGAATGAAAAAACAATTTCAATTAGCTACAACATTTGTTGACTACAACCCCTGTTTTGAGGATTGTAGAGAAGAAAAGGAATCTGTTGTCTGTATGGATGCATGTCAGGATGAGAAAAGGTACCCTTCTTATGACCTAGAATTAACAATGGTAGTGCACTCTTTAAAGGTATGGTGGAACTACTTGTTAGGAAATAAATTTATTTTGATGAATGATCATAATAGCTTAATTAGATTCCCTAAATAGCCCACCCTTAATGCTCAACAAGCATGATGGAATGCATTCTTGAGTAAATTTGACTTTGACATAAAACACTTGAAAGGTAAAGAAAATCAAGTGGAATATGCTCTAAGTAGAAGATTGAATTGTATTTATAAAATTTCATTTAGTCAAGTGAAATAGGTTTTTTAGATCAGATTAAAGATGTAGCCCAAAGAGATTCAAAATATCAAATTTTATGGCATAAAATGAAGGAATAGGAAAACATTGAAAAGCAACTAGTATATGGTATTAAGAATGGTTATTTGTTGATCTATAGGAATCGAATTTATGTTCCCAACCATCAAGCTATTAGGCAGTTGATTTTCGATGAATATCACAGAAGTCCCTATGTTGCCCACCCTGGTTACCATAAATTAATTAATACCTTAAGGAAGGATTATTTTTTATCTGGTATGAATAGGGAATTGGCATAATACCTAGAAAAATGTCTAGAGTGCCAACAGGTAAAAGATGAACATTAACATCCAGCGGGTTTACTTCACCCGTTACCCATTCCTGAATGGAAGTGGGAAATTATCACTTTATATTTTATCATAGGTCTAACCAAGTAAAAAAGTAAAAACAACTCCATAATGGTTGTGGTAGATAAATTAAGCAAATCAACACATTTTGTCCCTATATACTCAACTTACAATGCTGTTCAAATTGTTGACATATGTATGAGGGAATTTTTTTGTTTGCATGGTATACCTAAGGTAGTAATCTCTAATCGAGATGTGAAGTTTACTTCTTCTTTCTACAAGGCTCTATTTACTAGATTAGACACTCAAGTATAGTTCAGTACTCCCTACCATCTGCAAACAAATGGGAAAACTAAATAAGTGAACCAAGTATTGGAAGACATTCTAAGGATGTACGTCATGCAATATCCAAGCAAGTGGAAAGAATATCTTCACTTAGTCTAATTTGAATATAACAATAGATATCATACTTTAGTAAGAATGATCCCATTCAAATTATTGTATGGGAGAAAGTGTAGGACACCTCTTAATTGGTATAACTCTAAAGATAAACTGACATTGGGACCAGACATGCTAAAACAAATGGAGTACACAATGAGAATGATGCAAGTAAGTTTAAAGGATGCTTAGGATAGGAAAAGAACTTATGCAAATAAAATAAGAACTTATAGAAAATTTCAGATGGGACACCATTTGTATGTAAGGGTCAAATTGAAAAGAAGTACCCTGAGGTGGGGAACCTGTGTGAAACTAGCTCCCTGATTTTGTGGCCCTTTCAAAATACTTTCCCAAATTAGGCATGTAGGCTATCAATTGGCATTGCCTAGTCATATACCCATACATAATGTATTCCATGTTTCTTTGTTAAAGAAATGCATACATGATCCTAAGTTAATTAGTAGGATGTGCAGGGAAGTAACAAAGCTTAAATGATTTTATATGTGTTTCTTAAATAATTATTGATGGAAAACTAACAATAGGTAAAATGATGGTGTATGTAGGTCGAAATGGATGGAGAATTTCTAGTGGAGCCTATGTTTATTCTCGATTAAAGAGAAATTATGCTACAGAAGCAAGAAAACACCGAGGTTTAAGTGTAGTGGAAGGATTTAAGCCAAAATGAGGCTACTTGGGAGGATGAGAATTTTATGCACGAGGCATGTCCCATCGTATTCTAAGAGTTAGAATGAAACAGTGAGGATAATGTTTTTCTCGAGGGAGGGAAGATGTAATACCCCCTAGTAAATTGTAAATATTCTAATTACCTTTGCTAAAGTTACTTGGAAGACTGTGAGCCATGCTAAAGGGCTAGTATGAATAAGTTATGAATATAAACGTTTTTCTAATTTACATTAATAAAATATTGCATATAATCATCCATGAAGTTACAGTTGGAAAAATATGTTGAAAGAGAGTTTCACATTCGAGAGAGTTGAAAGATAGTTATTCCTCTCCCTAGAGATAAATAATAACAGTTAGGGGAAATGAAACCAAGAGGGTGAGAGGGGAAAAAGCCTAAGGCAACATTGTGAAATTGAAGCGTGGTTAGAGCGGGCCTAAGAGAGGAAATTAAAACCTATTTAGCTTGATCCCCTCAGAATAGGACATTATTGAGGGAGGTAGGGTGTTGCCAAAGAAAGGAATTATTGAGATGTTTGGTCAATGGATGTAACAACCCCTGGTTAAATTTTCATGCAATAAAGGATAATAAAGGAAAAATAAGACCAAGGTTATGGGATGCGTTTTCAAAAATGAACGTTGGGAAAATAATTTAGTGGGCATCACTTGTGGTTTGATAATTTCTATGGAAATTGGCAAAGGAATTGGTAAAGGAAAAGAGGCAACAATTGGCATTTAATTATGGAAATAAAGGAAAATAAGAGAAAAAGAAGGTGAAGAGACACAAATTTGCATGCAAAGGAAATTAGAAGAAAATGAAGGAAAATGAAGAAAAAAGGGGACATCAATGATATAAAGGCATAAGAGAAATAGTTCACATCTTTGGTCAGTTTAGTTTTGGCTCTCATTCACTCTTGCACTCTTAGAGAATTCATGGATAACTTTAGCATTCACTTGGATTTGAAGGAAAGTAAGCAAGAAAATGAAGGAAGAGGAAAAGAGAATGAAAGAGAAGGGAAGAAAGAGGAAGTGTGGATCAACAACCTCAACAGGAAGTTCTTGCAGGTAATAGGTTGCATGTGTGATTTCCTTGCTAGGATGTGAATCCATGGTACATGCATTTTTTTCATTGACATGGGTTTTTCCTGGTTTGATAGTGGTTTCAGTCTTGCCTTTCCATTTCTTGGATGGCAATGGTGTGATGGGATTCATTCTCAGTTGAGCTTTAGCTTACTTGAATGTTTTGGAACTGAGTGAGGTGGTCTCAAGAAAATCCCAAGGATCTAGGGTGGAGATGATTTTCTCTGGGAAGCCCTTAATAGGTGGGTAGAGACAAGAAAATTTCGCAATATATGGTGAAGGAATTCTGAGGCATCTAAGCTTGGTTTAGTTTTGTGGCCTCAAGACTTGTTTAGGTGAGATAATAGTAGCTAGAGGGTGTAGGTGGTTTAACCTCTAGAGTCCTTGTTTGGTTGTCTTGGTTTATCCCATGAGATCCCACTATCATGCTTGGAATATGGAACATAAGTGATTAGCTGAAAGAAATATTTGGTTCAACCCAATCTATGGTCAAGTGGTACATGGAAGACCCTGACTTGGTTGGCTTTTGCCTAAGTTAATATGGGTTATTATTCTAATGTAATTAATGAGAACAAGCACTTGTTATTATGAACATTTTATGGTTGACTTGTCATGGTTGCTATTTTGCTTATATGCTGGTTATATGCATGGTTCTATGATGTGCTCTAACTATGGCTCATGTTCATGATTTGATAGTTTAATGGATGGTTGATGAATGCATGGGCTCAAAAATGTTGTTGTAGCTAGCTTGAGAGGGAATTGAGCCTTCTTGGTGATTCTCATATGAGTTACAAAAGTTTATGATAATATATGCATTCATGACCTGTAGCTTATACATTTATCATGTGTTTGAAAATTTTTATATCATGTACTAGGCATGTTCTAGTCAAGATATTGTTCAAGTTTTGAATGGTTAGCCTTGTTTTCATGTTATTTATGTTTCTAGAAACTTACAGGTAGTTCTGGGCAGTGGTCTAGAATCTTTATTGAAAAAGTGACATAGATCTCACAACTGCATGCACAAAACCAGTGATTTTGGCCATAATTGCATGCAAATAGGCTTATGCATGTGGTTGGAGCCTCATAACCACATGTACAATGTGTCAAGGGTGCAATTGGGGTGTTAAGTCAGTGAAAAAGAGTTCCAACTCAAGGATTGATAACATGGGGTGGTTTTCAAGCTCCTGAGTGGTCTGTAGTCTCTAAGGGATGTTTGTATCTGGTCAAATTGTAGGCCCTAATTCCATCACTAGAGCTAAGAGGTTGGGATATATCAAGCAACACTCAACTCATGTTTTCCCTGGGAAGATTGTCAAAGCGGGTAAATGTGGGGTAGGGCGTTATAGATTGGTATCAGAGCTTCCACGTTCAAACACTTGGATTGCATGGGATAAATGTATATTGTTATACATGCATTTTGATAGTTATGGTTTTCATGAATGTGGTTGTTATTGTAGTCTTGTGTCATCATACATGATGTTGATATGTTGATACCATTACATATATATATATATATCTATAGATATATATATATATATATATATATATATATATATATATATATATATATATATATATATATATATATATATATATATATATATATATGTATGTATGTATGTATGTATGTATATGTATATGTATATGTATATGTATATGTATATGTATATGTATATGTATATGTGTATATATGTATATATGTATATATGTATATCGTGCTAATCTAGACTAAATTTTGCAGATAAGATAACCTCCCTTGAAATTCACTAAAGTGTGATTTTTATTATGATTTCTATTTGGTTTATCTAAAGTGACATGTTTACATGAAAGAGAAGGTCGAATATGATGAGCAAAATGGTTGATTACAGTTCATGTGACTCCCCTTACATATCGGCTATGTAGCAAGGAGATGAGTATTCTCTTGATATGGAAGATACATTGAGAAGTTTGAAGGCAGAAATCAAAATTTGCAAGGCAGATAATAAGAGGCTAATTGAGACACATGAAAGGATTGCCAAATCTCAATAAAAGAAAGCCATGGTTAATGCAGTGATCCTTTAGAACCCATCAAATTTTCAGAGATAAGGATGACTAAGGAATAGTCATGGATAAGAGGAAAGGAATAATGGGGCATATGGTAGCAGGTCTTGATCATGATACATGTTGGATAAAGATAATATAGTGAGAGGTGGTATATGGTTGGATACATCTAACATGAGAAGTAGTGCTTGTGGGTTCTATTCTAGTTTTGGTTTAGAGATACATCATCATAATCACCTCCATAATCCTTATAGGAGGAGTGAGAAGAAGTATTTTCCAGAGGAGTTCAAGAAACTCAAACATTCTACTTTTGATGGGGAAGTGAAGAAATCATTAGATGTATAGGCATGACTAGGATGAAGAAGTTATTTGGACTGCATGATTATTAAGAGAAAAGTAAAGCCAAGATAGTGATTTTCAGTCTCAAGGGAAAAACATATATCTGTTGCGAAGATGTGAAGTGTGTCAGAAGCATCAGCATAGAGGAGTTGAGCTAGCATGAGTTTAAATGACTCTTCAGCAAGAAGTTATTTTCTGAGAGACATTATGATGGAAAGGCCAAGGAATTCTATGAGTTGAAGATGGGTCCCCTAACTATTAAAGAGTACACAACAAAATTTCTAGAGTTATTAAGGTATGTGTCTTATATCAAGGATGAGAAGACAAAGGTCTAAAGGTTCATCAATAGACTGCCAATAAAATTCAAGGATCAAATTGAGTATGATGAGCCATGGTCATTGGAGGAAGTCATCAAGAAATTGAAGTATTGTTATGAGTAGTCAAATTGCAACACTGAGCTTAAGCGTGGTTGGAAAGGGAATGATAAGGCTAAAGGAAAATGGCCTCAGAAGCAAGGAAGCTATCAGGATGTATGTGAGAAAAAAAATGTGGTTCCTTACAAGAAGTTTAATGCAGTTGAGAAAGGACATGGGTCCCAGCCTAGAGAGCAGTAGAATAAAGGTAACGATTGGGTACTGTTACAATGTTGGATTTGTGGCAAAGACCATCACAAGAATGATTGTCCATTGTACCAGGGTGGCATGCCATAGATCTAGAGTTCTTGAGAGGTGTAGAAAGTTGGGGATGTTGGTTAAATAATTCCTCGGAACTGTGAAACACTTGGTAATATGCAAGAGGATCATCAGGCATCCATTATTGAGATGGAATATAAGCTCTGTAATCGAGTTATTTCCATTTTGATTGATCCTGGATCTAATTATAGTTATGTCAGTCGTGACTGGTGGATAAGTGTGGCTTGAATAAAGAAGTGCATGCAAAGTATTGGTTGGTGTAATGGCTACATGAACCAAGATAGAGGTTCATCATTAGGTGAGATCTTGTGCATTTGAGCTGAATGGTATGCCTGCATAAGCACATCTAAATTTTCTTCCTATAGGATCATATAGTATAATTTTGGGCATGGCTTGGTTGTTTACTAAATGGAACAAGATAGAATGCTATGAGAAGGATATTGAGTGCCTAGATGATGATGGAGAGAAGATAATATTGTAGGGAAAGAAGAATCCTACATCAGTGAGAATGGCTGCAACCATGCTCGCTAAGCGCAATTGTAGGAAAAGGTGTGTACCATTTGCATTGCATGTTTCCAATGACAAAGAAAAGGATGTTGAGGATGAGGAAGCCTTGAAGAAGTATCTTGTTTTGTAGTAGTTTTAGGATGTGTTTCCTACAAATATTTCAGAGTTACTCCTCATAGGGAATTGGAATTATATTGAGCTAACACTAGGAGAAACACCAACATCAAAGGACCTTTACTAGAGGAGCATTCTAGAGTTGGTGGAATTGAATTTGCAGCTTAAAGAAATGTTTGATAAGGGATACATAAAGCCAAATATGTTGCCTTGGGGTGCACCAATATTTCATGTAAAGAAGAATGATGGTACTATCATATTTTGCATTGTTTATAGGTAGTTGAATAAGGTTAATATCAATAATAGGTATCCATTGTTGTGGATTGATGACTTGTTTGATCAGTTCATGGGAGTAGCAGTGTTCTCAAAGATTGATATAATATTATGTGTGCATCAAAGAAGAAGATATCTACAGGACCCCATTCCATACCAAGTATGGAAATTACGAGTTTGTGGTGGTTCTTTTTGGTCTTACTAATGCTCAAACCACCTTTATGTGCTTGATGAACATTGTGTTGCATCCTTATTTAGACAAGTTTGTGATAGTGTTCATTGATGATATATTGATATATTCCAAGAATGAGGAAGAGCATGCATAACACATGGCAGCATTGTTGAGATTGTTGAGAGAGAATTAGTTGTATGCAAGGTTTAGCAAGTGAAATTTATTTAAGAATTATATTCACTACTTGGGACATGTTCTTTAAGTGGAAGGGATAACAATGGACCCGAAAAATATTAAAGCTATCATGGAGCCACCAACTCCTAGGAATGAGGATGAGGTTAGATAATTCATGGGACTAGTAGGTTATTACATGAGTTTCATTAGGAATTTCTCAAGGATTTCCTATCTTATTACATCTTTGTAGAGAAAAGGAAAGAAGTTTGAATGGATTGAAGAGTGTGCAACTAGTTTTGAGCAGTGGAAGCATTTGTTACAAATGCTCCAGTATTAAAGATTGCAGTTCTTGATAAGGAGTTTTTATTTTGTATAGAAACTCGCAAGAAAGGAATTGGTGGAGTCCTGATATAGGAAGGATAGGTGGTATGCTATGAGTCAAGAAGTTAAATGAGCATGATCATAAATATGTGACTCAATATCTTGAGTTGGCCACTATCATTTATACATTGAATATGTTGAGGGATTATCTTCTTGGAAGGAGGTTTATTTTGATGAGTGATCATAGTGGACTTAGGTACTTATTTAACCAACTTAATCTGAATGTTAGGTAAGATAGATGGTTGGATACCCTTAGTGAATTTCACTTTGATATTAAATACATCAAGGGAAAGGAGAATAGGGTTGTAGATGTTCTCATTAGGAGAGTGCATGTAAATTAAATTTCAACCCTGAGCTAGGATGTGATAGATTTATAGGAGTAGACCTTGAATGCAGGGCAAGATGATGAGAGGTACCAACAAATGAAGCAGAGGTTGCAACAGTAAGGTGAAGGTGATAGAGACGAGGAGTATCACTTCATGATAGATGGATTGATTAGTTTTAGGAAAACCATTTATGTACCAAATACCAATGAGATCAAGAAGCTTATCTTGAGGGAGTTTCATGTCAATCCATATTCAAGTTACTTGGGATATCATAAGAATTTGACTATTGTTAGTAAGTTCTATCATTGGTCGATTTTGGAGAAAGAGGTGGTTGAGTTTGCTAGATTCTTGGACTATTAGCAGGAAAAATCAGAGTGTAAGCACCCAGCTAGTCCATTATAGCTTATTCCAATTCCAGAATGGAAATAGGAGGTCATTTTCATGGAATTCATTATAGGGTTTCCGAGGACATCGAGAAAACATTATTCCATCATGGTTGTGGTTGACAAGTTGAGCAAGGTATCTCACTTCATTGCAGTGAAGTCTACAAATTCATCTAGTGAGGTAGATTTGATATTCATCATGGAGATAGCGGGTTTGCACGGTTTTCCCAAGAATATCATATAAGATAGAGATGCCAAGTTCACTTCCAGGTATTGGAAGGAGTTGTTTTCAAGTTTGGGTACAAATTTATCCTTTAGTACAACTTATTATCCACAAACAAATGGATAAACAAAGTAGGTTAATAGGATTCTTGAGGGCATGTTGAGGAGTCATGAATCAATAGAGGAAGTGGGAGGAGTATCTTACATATCTATTGTTATAGGCTATTTTATCTCATCTGATCAACTGACCTCTTAACTAGGTCATTCACATTGTATTCCTCCTTTACATCATCATTACACAAAGCCCTATGCATGACTCTCTCATTCCCCAGAGTTTCTACCCTGAATTGCATCCTCTTAGCCAGTTTTAGGACTAATGCACCCTAGCCTCTTTCTGGACAACGTTCACCTACAAGATTCTACAATGTGGTTTGCGTTGATCACCTACAGGTTGCTCCCCTTTGCACCTGCGTTAGTTCTAGAAATTTAGGAAAAATAGAGAGAATCTCGAAGACTTCATTTCTAGAAGCTTCCGGGATCTATTGTAACCATTTACCTAAGATAAAACTTTTGAATCCTATACTATCTTACCTTTTATTTTTCATCCCTTATCCTTAGATCACATCCACCCATCAAGGGTGGATCTCAATCCCAATATTGGTAAAAGGATAAGAGCTCCCAACTTATCTCACTCCTTTATATATTTACAACCTTTCATATGTAAAGGTTTTCCTTTTGGAAAGTGATTCTACCCTTATGTTGTTGTTGTGAGAGTTATCCTTTCATGCATTTGGGGTCATTGAGGTACACTTTGTGATGTGAAATTGGTTTAGGTGATTTCTTACTCTTTTCCAAAATCACATAAAACAAAAATTAGGACCATGTCGACGCTTTGCACGATTAAAATGGGTCTTGAAACAAAAATATTTCCAGTATCTCTTCAAATCATGAATTATTTTTCATATGTAACTTAACATAATGAAAAAAAACATCACATAACCCATGCAGACATAAAGAAGTGCAAGACAAAGGTTTGTTGATGGAGTTCACCCCTCCTGGGCTACATCTCCAGGCCTGTCAACATGACTAGACCACTCTTATATTTAGTATCAAAATGAAGTACATAAACATTTACTGTAGGTAAATATGTGGTTATTACCCTTACAAGATAATTTTCTCCTAGAAACAACTCTCACAACAACAACAACTCAAAACATCTCCTACAATGATGACATATTTCAACTGAATGAGCTAAAAACAACATGTGAACCCTTCAATTCCAGATTGAAGCACATAATAAAAACCTCGTGTTAAGAGAATTTCAACCTGAGCTGAACCCTACTAGTTAGAGTTGTTGCAGTAGCCTTCTAGAAGTGAGAATACCCCTACAAGGTCTTATCCATGCCTAGATACCTCCCAGAACTGCTTCCAAACCCAAACTGATCCATACACCTTTAGTATGAAGCCCACAAAAAGGCTCTATAGATATGATAAAATAAGAAACTAGAGGTTACCAATGGATTCAGAACATCCAAAAACGCCTAAGTAGCCACTTTCTGAGCTCAATTTGGATAAAAGCTCAAAACGTTATGAGCTTCCAAGCTCTCTCATGAATTTCACTATTAACGATCCTACAAATTCACTGTTCTGTCTATCGGTTCTACAAATCCACCCCAAAAGTTGCCAACAGAGTGACAAGTTCGATACATAGGTACATTTTGTTGGATAGTTAATTTAGCCTCAGACCCCTTAATCTGAAAATCAAGGCCACATGGGCCACATAGGGTTAAGGGTTGGGCCTTAACACCTGCCCTCACCAGTTAAGCCCTTCAAATTCGGGTTGCGGTCACATACGGTGCCATGGGTCCAAGGGTTGGACCAACACCTTGCCCTACCTATTGGAACCCCCAACCATTGGTGCATGGTCCCGTTAAAGGTCATATGACCTCGGGGCTAGCCCTAAATTTTTCACCTATTGTAAATCTCCACCAAGCGCCCAAACTCCAAGCTTTTGGTCATGTTAAGGGCCATATGGCCTGGGATGGGGCCATAAATTAGCGCCCTCTTCAAACTTCCTCTAAGATTGTAGCACGAGGCTCCATGGCATCTCTACGACCATGGGGTGGTCCCATGTCTTAGCCCCCAACTATTCCACGCTCTGGGATTTCAGTATGTGTTCTTATGGCTGCGCTCATGACCAAGGGATAGCCCCTACCCTATAGCACCTTTTCCACAAGTGCTCCAGTTCTCTGTTGTCAGTCCCCTACGCCTACATATGCCCTAGGGTCGAGGCTCTACCCAAGCTCCCGACTTGTTAACACTCCGCGTTGGTTTCATCGAGTGCCATATGACTAGGGCTGGTCCCCATGCTTCCACCCCTCTATTTGTTAGCGCTCAATGTTAATGTCGTGGTTCGATGGTTGATATACATTGGTGCTAGAACCATGGGCCATGGTTAAGTTTGTGACCTTGGCTCCCCCGCTACGGTCCTGTGGATGGGGGTTGACTGCGGTCTAGGGCTTAGCCTTGACCCCATTCCCCAAATAAAAATAGAATGCTTGCTAAATATAATTACGCCACCAATGTTTAATAAGTACCACCCTTGGCATGACAGTAAGGCGATGTGTTATTACTCAACCAGTCCTGTGTTCAATTATTGTAAGGGAATTTTGGCCGATAACATAAAATTTTACACCACCATTGGGAGGCCACATGGAAATTGTCCACTGGCCCACGTGGCTTCCATCCATTGGACCACTTAAAATCCACTTCGACCAATAAAAATATAGTAAATTTGAACCAATATGGAGAGGACAAGTGTCATATTGTCATTGTCTCACATTATACAGTTCCTGCCCAGTCAGCATACAGATTGTGCAGTCAGCGTACCTGCAAATTTTTTTCATGCTTGGGAAAACGATCAAAACGCAATATCAAGAGCATACGATATCAGTTTTGAGTGATTCAAATTGACAAGCTATTCGATTTGGAACTATTTTCAATAAGTTCTAAGGACTTTTATTCTTGAGCTTAAAATTAATCACTTGCTCACACTTCCCCACTAAGAACTTTTGGACTGCAAAATTTTACTTCCCTAGTCAATATAAAGGGGCTATAACTCAAAAATACCCAAAAAATAAATCCAAAATGGAAAATTTTCAATTCGTGCCTTCAAGACCCAATCAAGGCACTTCACTTATCATCCTCATGAATACTTGTTGTCCTTTTAAGAATTGAGCGATCATTCTTATCACTGTTGCAAGAACAAAATAATGATTAGTGGAATCTGAATATTCTCACGAATTTCATCTTTTTACGGATCCAAAAACACTTCATATTGAAGTTTAATCTATTGAAGAAAAACTTAACCCCATGTGGGAATTTAGAAGAACAATAAACTTACTTTAATGCCTTCAAGCAGAGCTTGTAAATAGAAAATACACTGCTACAAAATTTTCCATGATATGATTGACCTTGCTTACAATACATAGTCATATTATACAATCTTAAAAACAAATATTCAATTCACACAAGTTTCAAATCGAATACTTGTGTCAGTGAACATATGAAAACTTGTGGATAGCTTTAAATGACAATCTTGTACATTCACAAAAGTTTTTAACATGTAGACTATAACAAGTAAATACATACATCATTGATAAACATCTACTTGTTGAGCATAGTGACCATGAATGTTCACTTTACAAAAGTACCTAAACAGGTAATGGAAACAAGTATTTACAAAATTTTATGAAACAAATTTACAATAAGTGTACCCAAACTTTTCCTCTCCTAGGCTTATGGGTTCTCTTCTTGCACCATCTTGCCTTGAAGGTCAATTAGGATTGTGGAGAGTCCTCTTTGCCACCTCTTGTTTCCCTTACATTATGTAGTATAATCTCTTTACCTTTATTTGAATGATGCTCCAGATGCAACTTCCAGCATCGTTCAGTGTCATGTCCATGCACCTTGGAATGAGCACATAAAAACTTCTTCTTGTTTGCTAACATAGAAATTCTCTCATGTGAAGGAAATTCATTATGCTTGATGGCTAAAATTTTGTTCATCCTTTTAACCATTATAATAAATTTCTCACATACAACCACACAATGGTCAATGGTATCACAAAATGTACACGGGTACTTATTCCATAAATATTCAAAATTTACTTGCATTGGAAAACACTCTTGAGAGTTATACCTTTCTCTAAACTTGTAGCTTTGACGGTTGTCACAAGGTGGTGATATCTCATGCTCAAATTTTTTATATAACTTAAGCTATTTGGAGCATTCCCCAAACTCCCTTTGACCATATCCCAATCCCATATACTTCAGCCTATCCTCGGCCATAATTGGATTTGTAATACCTTGGCCATTTATGCCGAGGCCTCCACCTTCATATCCCATCTTGGAAAGCAACTTCATACCTATGCCTTTGTGATCCAAATTGTATCCATAAAAGAACTATCAGAGAGAACCATGACTATATCAGGTCGGGACAAACTTCTAAAAATTCCAAAATAGCGATCAAAAACACCCTGAAATAGTGGCAATGGCAGCCATCATAGAACGACGAGGACCCTATTCAAAGCACGCTAACCGAGGCCCATGGAGACTGCGTGGGAGGTTGAATTAGCCTCTGGGAACCCCGGATCCAGAAACAGAGGTGGATTTTGATTTGTGACGCACTAATTGCGCATCGTTGGGCGAAAAGAGCTGAAATGGAGAAGCCCCAAGCACTCGGATGCGTGGGGAGCCGGAGAACTGCAGGCAAAAAAAGCGAAAAAGTGCTAAAGCACAAGGCAAGACCCGTGCCCGGAAAAACTAGTGGTATTGATCGGGGCGCCCTCAAACGGTAAGCGGTTTTGGAGAAATTGGAGCAATCCCACTCAACGATCGACATGTGGCAAGGGGAGGAGAGAGAATACCGTCGTTGATCACGTGCTAAAGGTCGAGCAAGTCAACCATGCGAAAAGTGCGTATGGCATCGGATCTGGAGGCCCCAAATTAGACGGCCAAGATCACACCCGATGAGTGAAGTGGAATCGATGAAGAAATGAGCCACGATTTAGAGGGATGTGAAGTTTGTTTTGACCGCCACGGTGGAGGAAGACTTCATCCATGATGTAATCGAAGAACTGAACCGACGACGCAGGCTGGTGCGTTACAGGAGGACATGTGCTCACTCCTTGTGAGCTGATGATGACGCCGAGCTAGGGAACTCCAAGCACAGCTGCAGAAGGCGATTCGACGGAGGTGGAAGAGGAACTGAACAGACATGGAAACGAGTGGCTTAAAGCCATGAACAGAGACATAATAAACAAGGGAGTCAAGGGAGAGACAAAGGAACTAGAATCTTGAGAGGAGGATGGAACACAGAGGAGACAGTGAAGCAAAAGCAGAAGAGGATAGAGGGCCGAGCTGACCAGAGGTAGCGTCGAGCACTAGAGAGCTTGAGGGATTCGAGCCATCCCAGAGAGGATCTGTCCAGACTGAGCACCACATTGGGATCTTTCCATTGTAGACCAGAAGATCACAAAGCTAGTAGGCAAATGAGT
The DNA here is from genome assembly GCA_000404065.3 of Pinus taeda. Taxonomy (NCBI): domain Eukaryota; kingdom Viridiplantae; phylum Streptophyta; class Pinopsida; order Pinales; family Pinaceae; genus Pinus; species Pinus taeda. Next base: position 93,672 of record APFE030866374.1, read on the forward strand.
TTGTGCACTCCAGTGGCTTAGGGAATCCAAGAACCACCCTGCCAAGAAAACCTATTTCAGGTGACTCATATCGAGCTCCTGCATTGTAATTATCTGCTTAAAACACAAGAAAATAAGGCCACCACTAAAGCTGGACCAGAGATGTAGCCCTGGAGAATAGGGTGAACTCCTTATTAATTTCTTGTGTTCTTGTATTTGCTTATTGTATTTCTCTGTTGTCTTTCCATTAAATTGTCTGTGTATTGGTAATCTAATCGATCTGTTGCATAAATAACATAGACACACACCAACATATGAGTCTGTAATACCTTTAACTAATAAATCTTTAACTGAGGTCACTCATAGGGTGATTATCAGATCAAGTGGTGTCAGAGATCAAGGCTATAAGGTTGGACAAGCTTATGTTGGTTTAGCTATTGAATGCTCACTAGATCAAAACTCAAATTAGGAGAAGGAGAGTTGGTCGAAACTAATCTTGAAATTGGGAGAGTCTATCCTCGGTAGACAATGTCAGAGGAAGGTTTTGTGGGGTCGGACCCTCAATTCATAGAGAGTTTCCCAACTATAAAGTCTATGGTAGAAGAAATGTATAGAGACTTTAGAAAGCATAAGGATGAAGATTCATCAGGTTCTAAAAAAGACAAAGAAGAAGATGAGTCTCACTCCCATGACCACTCAAAAGGAAAAGGGAAAGAGGAAAACTTTCTCACACCTCCTAATAGCCATATGCATAATAAGAAAGCATCTTTGATTAAGCTAGATGTCAAATTTGATTTTCCTATATATGATGGAGAGCTAAATGCTGAAAAGTTGGACAATTGGATTAGAGAAATTGATGTGTATTGCAGAGTGCAGAACATCGACTTAGACAAGAACAAAATTCAGCTGGCAAGCCTACGCCTAGGAGGCACTGCCTTGGTTTGGTGGGAAGGCAGAACCCAAGGTGACATGAAAAGACATGGTAAGACCATATCTGTCTGGAGTGACTTTGTTTCTGCAATTAATAAGCAGTTCTATCCATTGGCCTACATGCAACAAGCCATGATGAGTTGGCAAACTCTTCGGCAGTTGAAAGGGCAAAGTGTGCAAGGGTACACTCAAGAATTTAGAAAGAGAGCATTAATTCTAGGGATCTCATTAGACTCACCAGAGACTCTTTTGAAGTAAATTGGTGGTCTACACAGCTACATGAGGCATACCATCCTCATGTTTAATCCCACTAGTATAAATGAGGTATCTGTACAAGCTACTCATCTAGAAGCTAAAGGAAATAATGGAAATCCAGAAGTTGGGGGATCATCCCAACCGACTGCAAGCAAGAGCAAGGAGAAAAGAAAGCAGAAGTGGAAAGCAAGGAAGGCTAAAATTGCACAGAAAGGCAAAGCTTCATGCACTCACTGTAAAAAGGATGGGCAAGATGATGAGAAATGTTGGATTCTGCATCCAGAGCTGGGACCTAAGAAGTCTGAGGGCAAGAAGAAGATGACTGCTGCAACTATTCAGAAAGATTTGGGGTCAGACTCAGGAGATGAAACAATCATTGCAGCCACAGGTATAAAAGGTAAGAATTCTGAAGCATCTACTAGTAATTTTGCTCAATCTGTTATTGATTAAGAGCATGAGAGAAAAAGACATGAGATTTTCCATATTCGAGTTATTTCCAAAAATAAAAAGTTTGATACTTTGTTTGATAGTGGCTCACAAATAAATTTGATTTCTAAAGCAATTGTAAAGAAATTGGGATTAGCAACTACACCTCACAAGAAACCATACCCATTAGGATGGTTGAATGATAAAGCACAACTACAAGTGACTAGATAGTGCAAACTCAAGTTTTCTTTTGGGTCATCATTTGTAGATGAGGTTGAGTTAGAAATAATTCCTTTGGATATTTGTGGAATTATTTTAGGAAGTCCTTACTTGTATGATAGAAAGACTATTTTTTATAGAGTTGAGAACAAGTATCTACTTGTTAAAGATGGAATCGAATACTTTGTAAGAGCTCATAAGCTCAATAATAATTATACTCTCATAAACTCAGGGCAGATGAAAAGAATGATAAATTCATGCAAACAATTCTTACTAATGGTTGTAAAGGAAAAGAAACCTGATAAAACCAATGTATTTGACGGTTGTGATGGTAAGTAACAAGTTGATATAGAAAAGATTGTTTCAGAGTATGATGTTCTGTTTCAAGAACCTAAAGGTATACCACCCAAAAGGGAAATAGTAAATGATATTATTTTGTAGCAAGATGTTCCATTGCCTAACATTGGAATGTATAGGTTGTCTGCTTTAGAGAATGCTGAAATCAAGAAGCAGGTTCAGGAGTTGCTCCAGAAGGGGTTCATCGGGCCTAGCAAATCAACATGTGGGTCACCAATCATTTTGGTGAGAAAGAAAGATGGCTCGTGGAGAATGTGCATTGACTACTTAGCACTGAATAAGATAACAATCAAAAATCGTTAACCCCTTCCTCGCATCGATGATCTTTTAGATCAATTAAAGGACATTGTTTATTTAACCAAGCTAGATTTGCATAGTGGATACCATTAGGTCAGTGCTGCAGCACAAGAGGCATGGAAGACTGCTTTCAAAACAAAGCAGGGATTGTATGAGTGGTTGGTTATGCTTTTTGGCTTGACCAATGCCCCTACTACTTTCATGAGATTAATGAATGATGTACTCAGACCTTTTCTTGATGATTTCATTATTGTGTATCTGGATGACATTATGATTTTTAGTAAAACGTGGGAAGAACACTTAAAGCATGTTAAGAGGGCATTAGATGTTTTGAAAAGAGAAAAAATTTATGTTAAACTCTCAAAATGTGAATTTGGAAAAACATCTCTAAATTATTTGGGTCATATAGTAGGGGGTGGTGAATTGAAAATAGATCCCTCTAAAGTGGCAGTTATTGTGAACTCGCCTAAACCCAAGTCTGCTACAAAAGTGAGAAGCTTCTTAGGAGTAGCACAATATTGGAGGAAGTTCATTTCTAACTTTTCCTCAATTGGAGCTCCCTCACATGCTTTGACAGGATTGAACAAGGTGTTTCAGTGGGGAGGCAAACATCAGAAAGCCTTCGACACCTTGAAAGAAAAGATTAGCACAACACCTGTACTAGCACTGTCTGATCTACAAAGACCATGTGAGATCCAAACAGATGCCAATGACTATGTCATGGGAGCAGTGTTGACAGAGCACGGTAAACCCATATGTTATCATTCTGAGACTTTTAATCTTGCAGTAGTTAACTATCCTACATATGATAAAGAATTGTATGCATTAGTTCAGAGTGTGAAAAAGTGGAAACATTACTTAATGGAAAAAGAGATAGTAATACATACTGATCACAACCACTTCAATATCTACACTCCCAAACTAAGTTGCAGCAATCAAGACATTACAGGTGGATGGGTTTTCTACAACAGTTTCATTTAGTCATCGGATATAAAAAGGGCATACATAACAAAGTTGCAGACATGTTGTCTAGACCCATTATAAATGCATCTATTATACTTAAGCATAATTATGTACTACATGAAAGATACATTGAAAAATATGCTCAAGATATAGACTTTAAATATGTATATGCAACATTGAGTCAAGGCAAAAAGGTAGAAGAATTGGATTATCACATGAAGGACTAACTCTTGTATCATTGTGGGAAACTCTGCATTCCACAAACAGAGAGAGTAAAGATAATCAGAGAGGCACACACTTCTTTGATATCAGTTCACTTTGTGGTAAGTAAAACAGTTGCACAACTACAAAGATTTTGTTATTGGCCGAAAATGAATGAGACAGTTTCTAGATATGTAAAAGGGTGTACTATGTGTGCTAAAAGCAAGCCCATCAATAGAAAACTAGGCTTGTACACTCCATTACCAGTTCCTCCTCACCCTTGGGAAAGTGTTTCCGTGGATTTTGTTGGAGGACTGCCTAAATCTAGGAAATTTCATGATTATCTCTATCTGGTTGTGGATAGGTTCAGTAAAATGTGTATTTTGATACGTTGTAATAAACAGATTATAGTTGAACAAACTGCAAAATTATTCTTTGAACATGTATGGGTTCATTTTGGATTACCCACTTCTATTGTATCTGAATGAGACACCAGATTTGTGGGGATGTTTTGGTTAAGTCTGTGGGAGCTGATGGACACCCAACTGAAGAAAAGCACAACTTTTCATCCACAAACTGATGGCCAAATAGAAGTAGTTAACAGAACAGTGATCCAATTACTCAAAGGATATTGCAAAAAACATCCTAAGCTTTGGGATGAACACTTATGTGTAGCATGCTTACAACAGAGCAAAACACTCTTCTACACAGAGATCTCCTTTTGAGACCTGTTTTTGTTTCATACCAAGGTCTCCTTTGGATTTTGTCTTTGGTAAAGATACCACAGTTGATGGACACAATGATGTGGACAAGGCAACTAGGTTCATTGAATAGATCTAGGAGATCCATGAGGTAGTACAGGAACAATTGGAAAAGAGCCAAGCCAAATGCAAGGCAAGGCATGACAAGCATCGGATGGAGCATAGTTTTCAAGTTGGAGACCAGGTCTGGCTATATATCAGTAAGGACAGGATGCGAGGTGAAGGTAAAAAGCTAAATCCTATCAGGTATGGACCTTTTAGGATACTTGAGAAGATTGGTGAAAATGCTTTTTTCCTTGATCTACCAGCTTACATGCACGTCTACTTAGTCGTAAATGCAGATTGCTTGGGATTGTTTGAACCTTCAATGATTGAGGATCCTGAAGAGTGAATTCAATTGCCTTCTATCAATGACTTGCTACCCGAATATCTGAATTAATTGTAGGAAGACACAGTCTTTTATAGGAAGGTGAGGACGATGCATAGGGGAGATCTTGAGTACCTCAGAATTGAACTCAATGGTTTAAAACCGAGCAGTGTAAAGTGGATTGAGATTGGGCAAGTGAGATAGCAGTACCCTCACTTAGTCGATGCTTAAAATAAAACCAACTTTTGGTGGTCCAAAAGCTTTTTAGTGGGAAGGCTGCAATCCGAGATGGATCCATAAAAGAACTGTCAGAGAGAACCATGACTGTATCAGATTCAGACAAACTTCTAAAAATTCCAAAACAACGATCAAAAACACCCTGAACCAGTGGAAATGGTAGCCAGCGTGGAACGACGAGGACCCTCGTCAAAGCACATTGACTGAGGCCCATTGAGACTATGCGGGAGGCTGAATTAGCCCCTGGGAGCCCCGGATCAGGAAACAAAGGTGGATTTTGATGCGTGATTAGTGCTAATTGTGCATCACTGGGTGAAAAGGGCCAAAATGGAGAAGCCCCAAGCACTCAGATGCATGGGGAGCCAGAGAACCGCGAGTGAAAAAAGTGAAAAAGCGCTAAAGGACAAGGCGGGACCTGCGCCCCAAAAAACCGGTGGTATTAATCAAGGCGCCTTCAAACGGTAAGCGGTTTTGGAGAAATTGGAGCAATCCCACTCAACAATCGATGCGTGGCAAGTGGAGGAGAAAGAATACCACCCTTGATCACAAGCTAAAGGTTGAGCAAGTCAACCGTGCGAAAAGTGTGTATGGCATCAGATCTGGAGGCCCCAAATCGTATGGCCAAGATCACGCCCGATGAGTGAAGGGGAATCGATGAAGAAATGAGCCGCGATTTAGAAGGATGTGAAGTCTGTTTTGACCGCCACGGTGGAGGAAGACTTAATCCACGATGTAACCAAAGAATTGAACTGATGAAGCAGGATGGCGCGTTACAAGAGGACATGTGGCCACTCCTTGTGAGCCGATGATGATGCCGAGCCAGGGAACTCCAAGTGCAACTGTAGAAGGTGATTCAACCAAGGTGGAAGAGGAACTGAATAGACATGGAAACGAGTAGCTTAAAGCCATGAACAGAGACAAAATACACAAGGGAGTCAAGGGAGAGACAAAGGAACCAGAATCCCAAGAGGAGGACGGAACAAAAAGGAAAAAGACAGTGAAGCAAAAGTAGAAGAGGACAGAGGGCCAAGCTAACCAAAGGCAGCGCCGAGCACTAGAGAGCTTGAGGGATTCAAGCCATCCTAGAGAGGATCTGTCCGGACTGAGCACCACATTAGGCTCTTTCCATTGTAGACCAGAAGGTCACAGAGCTAGTTGGTAGACGAGTCTGTGCACTCCAGTGGCTTAGGGAATCCAAGAACCACCCTGCCAAGCAAATCTATTTCAGGTGACTCATATTGAGCTCCTGCACTGTAATTCTCTACTTAAAACACAATAAAATAAGGCCACAACTGAAGCTAGACTGGAGATGTAACCTTGGAGAGTAGGGTGAACTCCTTATTAATTTCTTGTGTTCTTGTATTTTCTTACTGTATTTATCTACTGTCTTTCCATTCAATTGTCTGTGTATTGGCAATCTGATTGATCTGTTGCTTAAATAACATAGACACACATGAACATATGAGCCTATAATACCTTTAACTAATAAATCTTTAACTGAGGTCACACATTGGGTGATTATCAGATCACTTTGGTATGTTGCTCGACCACTGAAAAAGATTTGTTATGCATATAAACAGAAGGATTGGAAATTGAGATGCTAATTACCTCCTTAAATTTTTCATTCATCTTCTTAGATTTTGATGATGACGATTATGGCCAACTTGTAGATGACTATACCCACCCACTCTTTTCCACTGGCATATGGTGTGCTTCTTGAAGATGTTTGCTAAATGCACATGCAACATCTCCCACATATGGTCCCAAACCACTATTTGAACCATGACCACATACTGGCCTCATGCTAGAGGTTTCTCTTGTTCTTACAGGAGTAGAGCTTTCTGTAACTTTCTCACCAAGCACTTGCTGCAAAAAAAAATGCATGTGCCTCTTCTCCTTTTCAACTATCTCTAACATCATTCTCAACTCTATGTTCTCCATCCGAGGAGATAAATTTTGCTCCTATAGCAATGAAAACTCTTTTTGCTACCCATTCTTGCAACTTGGTCAACTGGTGCTCTAATACTAAACTGATTTGAAATTGGAATATGTGATTTCTTCCTCTTCTCCAAAATCAAATAAAAAAAAAATAGGTTTGTTCGATGCTTTGCAAGGTGAAAATGGGTCTTGAAACAAACATGTTTCCAATATCTCTTCAAATGGATTAGTCTTCATATGTAACTTAACATAATGAACAAAACAACACATAATCCATGTGGGCATAAAGAAGAGCAAGACAAATGTTTGTTGACGTAGTTCACCCCTCCTAGGCTACATCTCCGGGCCTGTCAAGATGACTAGACCACTCATATATTCAGTATAAAATTAAGTACATAAACATTTTCTACTAGTAAATATGTGGCTATTACCCCTACAATGTAATGTTCTCCTACAAAGAACTCTCACAAGAATATCAACTCAAAACATCTCCTACAAAGATGGCATACTTCAACTGAAATGAGCTAAAAACAACATGTGAACCCTTCAATTCCAAATTGAAGCACATAATCAAAACTTATTTTTCAGAGAAGTTGAACCTAAGCTAAACCTTGTTGTTTATAGCTATTGCAATAGCCTTATGGAAGGGAGAATACCCCTACAAGGTCTTCTCCATGCCCAAATACCTCCCAAACTACTTCCAAACCCTAACTGATCCATACACCTTTAGTCTCAAACCTACAAAAGACTTTGTAGATGTTCTTAAATAAGAAACTAGAGGTTACCAATGGATCCAGAATATCCAAAAACCCCTAAGCAGCCTCTTTCTAATCTTAATTTGGATAAAAAATCAAAACGTTATGAGCTTCCAAGATCTCTCATGAATTTCACTGTTAACCATCCTACAAATTCACCCTTCTCTCTATCAGCTCTACAAATATGCCCCAAAAATCACTAACGCGGTGACAATTTCACTACCCACCGTTGCATTTTGTTGGATAATTAATTTAGCCTCGGATCCCTTAATCTGAAAATCAAGGCCACATGGGCCACATAGGGCCAAGGGTTGGGCCTTAACACCCGCCCTCACTGGTTAAGCCCTTCAAATTTGGGCTGAGATCACATAGGGTGCCATGGCCTCAAGATTCGTCGGAGCCCCCAACCATTGGCGCATGACCTCGGGGCTGGCCCTAAACTCCATATCCATTGCAAATCTCCACCGAGCACCCAAACTCTTATCTTGTTGTCACGTTAAGGGCCATATGGCATGGGCTGGAGCCATACCTTAGCACCCTTCATAAACCTCCACTGAGTCCATAGCATGTGGTTACATGGTGGCTCTGTGACCATGAGTTGGTCCCATGTCTTAGCCCTCAACTATTCCACACTTCAGGCTTTCAGTATGTGGTCCTATAAGCACGCTCATGACCAAGGGTTTGCCTCTACCCTGTAGCATTTTTTCCGCAAGTGCTCCAGTGCTATGCCACTAGTCCCATGCACCTACAGATATCCTAAGGCTAGGTCTCTATCCAAGGTCTCGACTTGTTAACACTTTGTGCTAGTTTCATGGAGTTCCATATGACTGGGGTTGGTCTGCATGCTTCCGCCCCTCTGTTTGTTTCCGCTTTGTGTTAATGGTGTGGTCCAATGGTTGATATATGTTGGTATCAAAACCATGGGTTGGGGCTAAGCCTATGCTCTGTGCTCCCCCACATGCGGTCCTGTGGCCGTGGGGTGACCGGGCACTAGGGCTTAGCCCTGACCTCATTCCCCAAATACAAACAGAATACATGTTAAATATAATTGTGCCACCAATGTTTAATAAGTACCACCATTGGCACAGTAGTAAGGTGTTGTGTTGTTACTCGACTAGTCTCGTGTTTGATTCCTGTGAGGGAATTTCAGCCCATAACATAAATTTTACACCACTGTTGGGAGGCCATGTGGTAGCCATCCATTGGTCTATGTGGCTTCCATCCATTAGACCACTTAAAATCCACTTCGACCAATAAAAGCATAACAAATTCGAGCCAATCTAGATAGGACAGGTGGAAGCTTTTTATTGGCCCACATTGTATAGTCAGCCTACCCAGTCACCTTGCCCAGATAGCATATCGACTGCATAGTTAGCGTACTTGCAAATTTTTTTCCTGTTTGAGAAAACGATCAAAATGTGATGTTAGGAGCATATGATATCAGTTTTGGGAGATTCAAGTTTTGTTGGATTCATATCGGCAAGCTCTTCGATTTCCTGCTAGTTTCAAGAAGTTCTAGGCACTTTCATTTTTGAGCTTAAAATTGATCACCTGATCACTTTGTGACAAAGGAAGGACAAGTCAACAACTTGGAGGAGCTCTTATACAAGATCAACACCTATTTATGGTTGTAACTCACTCCATTTATATTAATACAAAGAGTTCTTTGGTTTCCTATATGTGATGTCGTTATTTCATATATTTCAATACCATGTTGATATGTTGAATAAAGTAGATAGATGATGCTACGTAAATCTCGACTTGTGTTGTTTGGTTTTGTAGGTTCTAATTTTGGCAACTGGAGCTAGGATTGGAGAATTCAAGCCAAAGAAGGAGTGAAACATATGACAAATTCCAAGTAGGTTTCATCCCTTCATATACTTACTTTAAGGAAAACATTGAGTCCTTTGTCTTTTTGTTGTTCTAGGTTAGCGACCAAAACTAGGGGAGATACTTTTGTCTGCAATAGTAAATCTTGCATAATAGCTAGAGTTTGCAAATAATAATGGGTATCAGGAATCTTCGAGGATGATTCCATTTGAGTCTCTCTATGAGCAGAGTTGTAATACTCCTATCAACTTGAGTGATCCAGTGAGTAGGGTGTTGATTGGACTGGACATGTTGGCTGAGATGGAGTAGGAGATGCAGATTATTAAAAGGATTTTGAAGGCAACACAAGAAATTCATATGAGTTATGTAGATCAACATAAATCATTCAAGGAGTTTTAGGCTGGGGAGCATGTGTACTTGCACATCAAGTCCAAGAGGAGATCCTTGGGGATTCAATCATGTGCCAAGTTGGCACCTCCATATTGCGAGCCTTTTGAGATCCTTGAGAGGATTGGACTAGTGGCCTACAAACTTGAACTCCCACCAACAATGAATGTACATGATGTTTTCCATGTTTCATTGCTTAAGAGATATGTGCATGATGTTGATCATGTGATTGATTGGTCTATGTTGCAAGTGGATCCAGAGGGACAATTCCAACCAGAACCTCAATGCATATTGTAGAGGAAACAAATCATGCTCTGGAACTAAGAAATAGAGCACGTTAAAGTGCAGTGAAAACACTTTGGGCCCGATGAAGCTACAAGGGAGATGACTAGTGAGATGTAGTATTTGTATCCTTCATTATATTTTGGTTCAAGAAAATGAGTTTTTGGTGTATATATATATATATATGTATATATATGTTTTATATATACATTGTATATATATATACTATCTTATATACATATGTATATATGTATATATATATATTATTTTATATATATATATATTTATATTATATATATATATATATATATATATATATATATTATATATATATATCTATGGATATGTACGGTTGTAAATATCACAAGGAGCTGTGTCATAAAGCTCCAATAAGCGGTATGTTTATTTTGGTTTTAACAATGTGTCATTGTAAATACTGCACCGAGCTATCTTATAAAGCTCCATAGGCAGTGTGTTTTGTTTTTTAGCAGTATGCTAGCCATAAATGTCATAGAACACTAAGGACAGTGTTCCCCCAAGGGGGAGGGGTTTGTAATAACCCCAAGTTAAAGTTTCATGTAATAAAGGATAATAAAAGCAAAATAAGACCAAGGTCTTGGGACACGTATTCCAAGCTTAATGTTGCATGAACATTTTAGTGGGCATCAACTGTGGTTAAATAATGGCTATGGAAATTGGAAAAGAGACAATAATTGACATTTAATTATGGAAATAAAGGAAAATAGAAGAAAAAGAAGGTGAAGAGACACAAATTTGCATGCAAAGGAAATTAAACGAAAATGAAGGATAATGATGAAAAATGGGACATCAATGATAAAAGGCATAAGAGAAATAATTCACAACTTTGGTCAGTTTAGTTTTGGTTCTCATCCACTCTTGCACTCTTAAAGAATTCTTGGAGTGGTTTATCATTCACTTGGATTTGGAGAAAGACAATAAAGTAAGGAAAGGAAGGAAGAGGATAAGCAAAGGAAAGTGAAGGGAAGCAAGGAGAAGGGTGGATTAGCAACCTCAATAGGAATATTTTGCAGGTAATAGGTTGCATGTGTGATTTCCTTACTGGGGTGTGAATGCATGGTACATGCATTTGTTTATTTGGTTGATTTGTTGTCATTGACATGGGTTTTTTCTGGTTTGATAGTGGCAGGTAACATGTTGCATGTGTGATTTCCTTGCTGGGGTGTGAATGCATGGTACATGCATTTGTTTATTTGGTTGATTTGTTGTCATTGGCATGGGTTTTTCTTTGTTTGATAGTGGTTTTGGCCTTGTGTTACCATTTCCTAGATAGCCATGGTGTGATGGGATTCATTCTTGGTTGAGATTTGGATTGTCAAAATGTTTTGGAACAGGGTGAGGTGGTCTCAGGAAAATCCCAAGGGTTGGGAGTGGAGATGGTTTTATCCTAGAAGCCCTCGATAGGTGAGTGGAGACAGGAAAATTCCTTAAGGTATGATGAAGGAATTCTAAGGCATTCAAGCTTGGTTTGGTTTTGTGATCTCGAGACCTGTTTAGCTGAGATCACAATAGATTGACGGTGGGGGTGGTTTAACCTCGTGAGTCCCTATTTTGTTATGTCTTGGTTTATCCCATGTGATCCGATATTCATGTTTGGAATATGGCACAAGGTGATTGGATGAAAGAAATATTTGGTTCAACCCAATCTATGGCTGGGTGGTACATGGAAGTCCCTGACTTGGTTGGATTTTTCATAAGTTAATATGAGATATTTTTCTAATGTAATTAGTGAGCACAAGTACATTTTATTATGAGGATTTTATGGTTGACTTGCCATGGTTTCTATTTTGGTTATATGCCAGTTATATGCATGGTTCTATGATGTGCTCTAGCTATGGCTCTTGTTCATGATTTGATAGTTTATTTGAATGGTTAATTAATGCATGAGCTAACAAGTGTTGTTTTGTTTGCTTGAGAGGGCACTGAGCCTTCTTGGTGATTCTCAGATGAGGTTCAAAAGTTTATGATCATATATGCATTCATGACTTGTATCTTATATGTTTATCATGTGTTTGACGAAAGGTCTATCATGTACTAAGCATGCGCTGGTCAAGATCTTGTTCAAGTTTTGAATGGTTAGCCTTGTTATCATGTTATTTATGTTTATGGAAACTTACAAGTAGTTTTGGGTCGTGGTCTGGAGGATTGCCTTAAAAAGTGGCATAGATCTCATGAACTCATGCACAAAATAGGAGATTTTGGTCATAAACACATGTAGAAAGGCTTATGGGTACGGTTGGATCCTCATAACCACATGCACAATATGTCAAGGATGCGGTTGGGATGTTAAGTCAGTCAAAAGAGTTCCAACTCAGGGATTGATCACCTAGGGTGGTTGTCAAGCTCCTGAGTGGTTTGTAGTCTCTAAGGGATGTTAGTAAGTTTTCGAATTGTAGGCCCCACTTCCATCACTAGAGTTTGGAAGTTGGGTCATCTCATAGTAGCACTCAACTCATGTTTACCCTAGAGAGCTTGTCAAAGAGGGTAAATGTGGGGTGGGGCATTATAGTGGAATTCCAAATGGATCCCCATGTGGTCAAAGAATGTCTAGGGTTGGAAGTTGGGTCATCTCATAGTAGCACTCAACTCATGTTTACCCTAGAGAGCTTGTCAAAGAGGGTAAATGTGGGGTGGGGCATTATAGTGGAATTCCAAACGGATCCTCGTGTGGTCAAAGAATGTCTAGAGTTGAACCTGGTATGGTCTATGTGAAAGAAAGTTGTTCTTTATTTGAAGATGACTCGGGGTAGTTCTGGTATAGTTACCCAATTCGCATTGGTTGGGTGGAGCATTCTATTTCCCACAATGATTTCGTAGCAAAATCAATTACTAAAAAAACATATAAGTGAAATATTGTGAATGTTTTTCCTATGTATATATTTTCAATATGGTGTATAAGTATTTGAATTTAATTATGATAATATGGAATTGTAAGAAAATATAATATTATTGAATAGAGTTAGGTTAGTTCCGGACTTAAATGATAGAGAAGTTACCTAGTCCTCGATGGGGAACAAACGTAATCTCTAAAGTAAATAGGACTGGCTAGTCGTGCTATCTCACTGGCCTTCGAGACTTACTAATAATATGTTGTATCTGTACATATAGAACAAAGCACGGTATGTGACGAAAAAAATAAACCCCTGTTGTGTTTTATATAATTAGCACTAACAAAAAAATATATTCGATGTTAGTGATAAAATAAGTGAGAGAAATCATGAGATGCAATCACGAACAACAAGAGAATACATAATATACCTTTTGCGCTAAATAAAAATAGTAAGATAAATTGAATGACATGTAAATTGGTAATACATATTAATCTGCCTTTTTAATTAAGGAGTTGTCGGTTATTCAAGATTAAAGACTTTTTTTTTTTTTAAATGGAGATATATTACAATATTTTTTTAAACAACATTCAAAAATAAGTCTTCATTTTTCAAAGTTAAATATTAAATATTATTATTAGTTAAGGCCAAAGTAATATGGTTAAAAGAAAAATAGATAATAAATTAATAAAAGTGGATAAATAAATTGCTTAGAGGCCCAAGCACTTGGATAATTTTTTGTGGATAGTAAATATTACTAAGTTTGTGCATTTACATTTTTTTTTCTATCGATAAAGTGTTTAGGAACACATAAATAAGCTAGAATTTATCTTGTCCATGTCAGGTGCGTTGTTAAGGCATTCCTAGATGTTAAGTGACCGGTTCAATTCCTTGCTTTATTTGTGTGTTATTATTGGACATGACCATGATGTAGCCTCATTGTTGCCAAACTTAATATTATGAACCCAAGGGAATAATATCAAACCCTAAGATTAATATTATAAATCATAAGATTAATATTAAAAATCTTTTGATTATAAACCTTAAGATTATAAAATCTAATATTAATATTATAAACCCAAGGGATCAATAAAGCCAAGGAATTATTAGTTTTATAAACCCAAGATATTAATATTATTAACCAAAAGGGATTATAAACTGAAGGGATTAATACTAAACCCTAGGCTTAATTTTATAAACTCTAGGATTAATATTAAACCATAGTAGGTCAAGTCCCACTAGCACAACCGATTGAGGATGGGCCTCGTCAGAAAGGCGACCTAGGATCGAACCTCTTGGAGGCTATTGCCCCTATGCTAGGTGGAGGAGACACACTAAAATCCAGTCGACTGAGGGTTGGTATGGCCTAGGCCGGGTGCGATCCCCGAGTGATTTTGATGGCTTAAATGCACATGGGTCGTGGTTTCTCAAGCCACAAGTCAAGCCTTGATAAACACAGATCACTTCACAAATAATTTTTATTATTATCAAACCCAACTAATATAATTCCTAAGGTTAATATTATTAACCCAATAGATTATAACTATTGCGATAATGATTTTCAGATTGATTAATATCATATACCCTAATATCAATTTCATAAACTCTAATTTTATAAATCATAAACCCAATATTAAACCTTAATATTATAAACAAATATTAAAAATATTTAATATTATAAACCTAGTATTAAAACCCAATTTTGTAATATAACAATGCGACATTGAATAAAATTGCAATGTAATATAACATTGGGACAATGATTGTGAGATTAATTGTCGTATTGAGACAATATTTGTGACTATGATATGTTTTATAGATTTTTGTACCATTCCAACATCACAATATTAAACCCTAACATTGAAGATTTTATTTTAATCCCTTAGGGATGAATATTATAAACCCAAAGGATTATAAAGTCATAGTATTAATATTAAATCCAACAGATTAATATCAGGCCATATGATTAATATTATAAACCCTAAGATTAATAGTAAACCTTATTATTAATATTATAATCTCAAGGGATTATAAACCCTATGATTAATATTATAAACAATAATGTTAATATATCAAACCTAACATTAGTATTATAAACCCTAATATATAATTGTACATATTAGGGGCTAATATTATAAACACAAGGGATTATTAAAATCATAAACTCAAGGGATTAATATTATAAACGTAATGATTGTTAACCTGAATATTATAAACTTTAATATTAATATTATAAACCTAAGGATTAATATTAAGCCTTAGGATTAATAAACACTAAAAATACAAACCCCAAGATTACTATTCTAAATCCTATTATTATAAGTTGTAAGCCCAATATTAAATCTTAATATTATAGAACCATAAAACTAATATTAAACCCCATGTTTGTGATGTAATAATGTGATATTGAATGAGTTGCAATGTACTGTAACATTGCGACAATGATTGTCGGATTAATTCTCATATTGAGACAATGTTTGTCGCAATGTGACATTGGATAGATTTTTGTACCATTCCAATGTTACAATATTAAATCTTAATATAAAACCCTAAAATTATAAAACCTAATATAATAAATCCTAAGATTAATATATAAACTCTAATATCAAAAATGACTATTATAAATTATAAACCCAATATTAGATCCTAATATTATAAACCCAATATTAAAAACTCGAATATTATAAGCCTAATATTAAACCCCAATTTCGTAATGTCGCAATGCGACGTTGAATGAATTATAGTATAATGTAACATTGCGACAATAATTGTCAAAATGATTGTCACATTAAGACAATGTTTGTCGCAATGTGACATTGGATAGGTTTTCGTTTCATTCCAATGTCACAATATTAAACCCTAATAAATAATCCTACCATTATAAAACCAAATATAATGAACCCTAAGATTATAAAACTCAAGTTTAATATTTTAAAACCTAGGATTATAAACAATAGGATTAATTTTATAAACCCTGGGATTGATATTGCTAACCCTAACCTTCCACTTTAAGCCTCTATGGTTAACCATAGCCATCCACTATGGTTCACTCTAGGTCACTTATAGATATACCATGGTAAGTATGGTTCACTATGGTAGTTATGTTGACTATTGTTGTCTATGATGCCCATGTTGACAATAGTTGATTATGTCAACAATAGTTAACCATAATTAACATCCACTAATGTATAAATATTATAATCCCTAACAAAATCAACCATATCTATGCCTTTATTTTATCATATTAATCCTTTGAGTTTATAATATTAATAATTCTTTGGGTTTATTAATTCCTTGAGTTTTTAATATTAATAATACCTTGGGCACATTAATCTATTGGGTTTATAATATTAATTACTTGGTTTTGTAATATTAATCCCTTGGATTTGTAATATTAATAATCACTTGAGTTTATCAATCTCTTGGTTTTATGATATTAATCTCTTGGGTTTATAAAATTATTAATCTCTTGGGTTTGTTAATATTAATAATACCTTGGGTTTGTTAATCTCTAAGATTTATAATATTAATCCCTTGGGTTTATTAAACCCTAATATTGTAAGCACTAATATTAAACCCCAATTTTGTGATGTGACAATGCAACATTGAATAAATTGCAATATAATGTACCATTGCGACAACGATTGTTAGATTGATTTTCGCATTAATATAATGTTTGTCACAGTATAACGTTGGATATATTGGTGTACCATTCCATTGCCACAATATTAAACCCTAATAAAAAACCCTACAATTATAAAACCTAATATAATAAACTCTAAGATTATTATTATAAACCTTAAAATTATAAAACCTAAGTTTAATATATTTAACCCTTAGGATTATAAACCCTAAGATTAATATTGTTAACCCTAGCCATCCACTTTAAGCCTCCATGGTCAACCATGACCATCCACTATGGTCACTATAGGTCACTTATAGATATACCATGATTCCCGAGGTAAGTATGGTCCACCATGGTAGTCATGTTTACTATTGTTGACTGCGATGCTCATGTCAACAATAGTCAACCATAGTTAACATGTTAATGTATAAATATTATAGTCAACCATATTTATCCCTTTGGTTTAAGCCAAGGAAAGGACCAAACTAGAGCCCCTGAATCTCGAAGGGGTGGGGTGCGCCACCAGTCTTAATATCAATCCCTTGGATTCTTAATATTAATCCTTTGGGTCTATACTATTAATAATATTTTGGGTTTATTTTTTTCCCATAAGGAAAAATCGTAACTTCGTTAAGATACAGAAATTACATTTTGTAGATGCAAACTATTTTCAGATCTGAACAAGACAAAAAAGCAAATAATTTTTGCCTTTATCCACGTAGGGAGGTAGAAATATAATGTAAATTCCAAGCCATCACATACTCTTATCCGAACTCTTGATAAACTATCATTATTTATATACATACTAAACTATTATGTATCTGTCCATATCAAAGCCAAATATATAACTGAGAGAAAAAAATATATATATATGCTAGGATGTCTATAAAAAGTCGATGGAAGTATTGGTAGTAATATCCCTCATGTTGTTCCCTGATCAACCAGATTCTTGGCTCCCCGAGTGCAACCTCTTTGGATAAGCTATCAGCAGCCCTGTTCTGCTCCCTGTAAATATGTTTACAAGTAAAAGAATCAAAAGATGATATTAATCTCAGAGTTTCATCCAATATGTGATTTAAAGAATATGTAGCACATCTAGAATCCTTATTAAGCTAATCAAATATGATTTTAGAATCCCAAAATAATTGCAATTCTCTGCAGTTTTTTTCCAGTGCAAATGATATGAGGTGTTTTGCAGCAACTAGCTCAGTAGAGTTATTAGTGCCTTTGCTAAACAAGACAAAAAAGCAAATAAATGTTGCCTTTATCCACGTAGGGAGGCAACAATAAAATGCAAAAGCCAAGCCATCACATACTCTTATCCGAACTGTTGATAAACTATCATTATTTATATACATACTAAACTATTATGTATTTGTCCATATCAAAGCCAAAAATATAACCAAAAAAATAAATAGAAAAAATAAAAATAAAATAAATAATTATGTTGGGATATCTATAAAAGGTCGATGGAAGTATTGGTAGTAATCTCCCTCATGTTGTTCCCTAATTAACCAGATTCTTGGCTCCCCGAGTGCAACCTCTTTGGATAAGTTGTCAGCAGCCCTGTTTTTCTCCCCGTAAATATGTTTACAAGTAAAAGAATCAAAAGATGATATTAATCTCAGAGTTTCATCCAGTATGTAATTTAAAGAATATGTAGCACATCTAGAATCCTTGTTAAGCCAATCACATATGTTTTTAGAATCCCCAAATAATTGCAATTCTCTGCAGTTTTTTTCCAGTTCAAATGATATGAGGTGTTTTGCAGCAAGTAGCTTGGTATAGTTATTAGTGCCTTTGCTGAATCCTATGAGCATTCTAAATGAATGTTGTTGATTTATATGCAAGATAGCACCCCCTCCACATCCTCTCTCTTGTGTCGCCCCATCAAAAAAAGCCCATGGTTTGCTTTGATCTATTTGAATAGGTGAAAGGATGCGGGGATTTCGGGGAGGGTCATCCGGAATGATGGAGAAATCTCCCATAACCCTTGTAGCCAGAACAAACCATATCAACAAAGTGTCCTAAAATATTAGTTCATTTTTCGCTATCCATATAGTCCAGTAGATCAATAGGGGAAGGTTGCGAAGTTTTTGTGATGAAGCTCAAGTGTACCATGATTGCCAAGCCATTGTTATAGTATTACCAGACCAAATTGCAGCTAGGGAGAAACCAAGGAGGATATGATCCCAAAGTTTGCACGCTTCTATACATTCTAGAAATAAGTGGATAACCAATTCATTTTCACATTTACAGAAACAGCACTAGTGGGAACAAAAGTGCGCACATTTGTGGAGATTATCCCCAATCAAGATTTTGTTCTCGAGAATGGTCCACCTTAATAGCCTTGATCTGGCTTGAGCTTTTAATTTCCAAAGAAGTCTCCACCAGTCAGTAGTAATGAATGGCTTTCTTGATGCTAACAAGGCCAAGTAACCATCTTTAGGGTTATATCTGCCATTCTTTGATAAGGCCCAGATGATCTCATCATCACCCTCGAGTATTTGAATGTGGGCTTCAACAAGGGCCAATGTGTAGTCTTCCCAATGTTGTCTCCACATGGGAGGAATGTTTAATTGATGAACAGACTTCCATCCCTGTTGTAAAAATGTGGTGTGCTCTATATCCACGATTTTTTCTATATATGAGATGTTTTGTTGTTGTAGATGCTGGATGAGCTCCATAAGGAGTCGATGCATATTCCCACATCCCACCCACAGATCTTGTCCAATACAAACCTTATTTATAGAACATATTCTCCAGGTTATACCCTTCTCTGATGGGGTTCAAAGCCTTGAGTACAACATTCCAGATTATATAGATCCCAGATGTACCTAATTGGGTTCGACAAACCCAGTCCAGAGGATGCATTGGGGCGATGTATTTTGCAATGGTAACTCGCGTCTAGAGGCTGTCGGCCGAAACAAGGTTCCATCCAAGTTTAACAGCAAGGGCCGAGGAGAAATCATCAATATTTTTGAGACCCCATCCCCCCCAGTTTTTGGGTAGGTTCAGGTCCTCCCACCTGACCCATGCAAATGTTATTCCCTATTTGTTCCTTGCCAAAGGAATCTGCAACAGAGGGATTGTATTTGAGAAAGGATTCCTCTGGGGATCCAGGCCAGATACATATAATAGACAGGAGAGGCTTCTATTACACTTTTGATGAGAGTGAGATGACCCGCTCGCGACAGGTATTTGAGATACCAAATATTTAGTATTTCCTCCATCTTGGAAATAAGCCAAGTCTAGTCAGCTATCTTGTAACCAATGGGCTTCAGCTTATAATTAAGTGAAATGGAAGCATTGAAGAGCAAAATGGATCTTATGTGGAGTGCATTAAGCTGCTGTCAAAGTGGACTTCCTGTCATTGATGAGCATACCTGTAGCCAGTTGAAAGAGTGAGAAAGTGGCTTTGATGTTACTAATGTCCCCAATACTGCCACTAAGAAATATCAGAATGTCATCTACAAAGAGTAGATGAGTGAAGATGCAGCCCTATGTTATCTTTATGCCCTTTAATCTCCCTCTTCTATGTTCCTCATTAATGAGATTGCTCAGACCTTCCATAACTAGGAGGAAAATTAGTGGCAACAGGGGGCAGCCTTGTCTCAGACCCCTTTCAGAAGTAAAAAAAGAGGAGGCACTTCCATTCACCAGGACGCTGAAAGGGATGTTGGTTATACAACATATGGTCCATTTAATGAACGAGTAGGGAAATCCTAGGTGAGTTAAAAGCATTATGATGTATAACCAATTTACTCTCTCAAAAGCCTTAGTTAAATCAACCTTTAAAATCATACCTTTGCTTTGCTTGGAGTGTAAAGTACGTAATACCTCTTGTGCAGTGCCCACAACTTCATGTATTTTCCTGTCCTGTAGGAATGCAAATTGCTTCGGTGAGATGTGGTTGGAAAGGATAGGTTTCATTCTGTTGGAAATGATCTTGGCAATGATCTTGTATAAATAGTTTCATAGTGATATGGGTCGAAAATCTTCAAAGGAGGTCAGATTGTCCTTCTTCAGGATGAGTGCAATGAAGGTAGAAGTGATAGAAGTCTTAAGAAACACCCTGGTTCTTGAGTCTTCAACAATTTGAAGAAGGTCTCCAACCATGATGTTGAAAAAACCAGATAGGATTCTATCATCCATCTATCAGGTCTAGGGCTTTTATATTTTTTGAACCATTTTAAAGTGGCCTCTAATTCTTCAAGAGTAACTTCCTTAGTTAATTCATCCCCCTCCTCTTTTTCCACGTACCTAGGGAAGAGTTGTTCGACCTTGATGATGTCAGCCAAGTTTATGTCGCTCGGAGCGTTGTATGTGCCCTTGAAGTGTAATGTTGCCAACTCAGCCAAACGAGGGAAGGTATTGACCAACTGACCCTGGTCGTTCTGAAGCTACCGTATGGTGTTGATCGCCTTTCTTCCATTTGCAAATTTGTGATAGAACTTAGTGTTCTCATCCCCTTCTTGTATCCAAATGGCCCTCCTTCTAAGTCTCTAGATTTCTTCCTTATCATTTAGAATTTTTGTCTTGGCCGATTATTGTTGTGCAATCTTCTTCTTATGGTCCTCAGATATGTATATGCCCCCTTGATCATTCTCAAAAATAGCTAGTTCATCTTCAATCTTCCTGAGGGTGTGTTCCTCTTGCAATCTTTTATTGTATGCCCAATGTTTGGACATTTTCTTTAGTATAGACAGATTATTTATAAATCCTTTGTGTTGTCAGCCCAGGCCCCTGGAGGATTTGTTTTCCAGAAATCAGTAACCGTACTGATGTAGGATTCTTCCTTGAGCCAGGGTGAGAAAAATTTAAAAGGTCCTTTAGGTTTTATTTGGCCTCCATCAATCTTCATGTAAATGGGGAGGTGATCAGAGATCCCTCCTGTTCTGACCCATTATCGAATCTTGAACCCCAGGTCAAGGACCTTTTCCTTCACTAGAAAGCGATCAAGCCTATGGGCCAAATAGTCTTCCCCAGTCCTGTTATTCCTCCAGGTCACTTGAAATTTGGCAGAGGGGATGTCAAACAATTGGTGAGAGTCCATAATAGAAAGGAAGTAATATGATAGGGAGTCTCATTGTGCTCTGTGACCCCAGGATCCAGCATGTCTTATGGAAAAATTGAGATCCCCTCCAATGATTAGGTGGTCTTCCATGAATGAATCGAATCCTATGAGATTCTACCAGAAAGCAGGTCTATTTTGGTAGGGTCCATAAACATTAAGTATTATGAAATTCATATCAAGATCCACAGGCCTGATGTCTGCCCCGATGTGGCCAACTCCTTCCCAGTAGTTGATTAATTTTATAGAACGAGTATTAATACCCAGGGCCAAACCCCCTGATCTCCCATGAGCATCTAGCCCAAAAAATGTCCATCCAGGTAGCATAATTTTTAGTGAGTGAGTAATGTCGGATTCCAAACCCAGGGTCTCTTGTAGGAAGATAATATGCAGCCATACAAGAGTAAGTAACCTATGGAGTGCTAGTTTTTTATTCGGCCTAGCCAACCCTCTCCAATTATATGAGAATATCTTCAGGGGGGGGGGGGGGGGGTTCAGAGGGGGATGATCTAGCTCTAAGGGTCCCGAGAATATTAGATTGAATACCCAGTGTTATCTCATCTCCTGCCATATCTTTGGCTTGGATAGCAGGGAGAGTCAACCCCTTTGATGTTTGGGTGGAGGGGGTGAGAGGATAATGTCCAGCTCGACATGGTCCTAGGCTTGGCGCTTAGATTTTGATCGAGTCATGTAGCCAATAGTAGGGGGGGCTAGGAAGAGGGGTAGAAGATGGAGGAAGGGGAGAGGACGAGGGTGAGGAAGGAGCAAGCGTGTAAATCGGTTTGTCCATACCCTGGCAAGCAAGTAGAATGGAGGTTGTAGGTTCCAAGGTCGGTCCTTTCCCAAGGGGGCACAAGAAGGGTTCAAGGAGAGTGGACTAGATGTCATTCAGACTAAATTACAGTAAATAAAAGATGTGCAACAAGAGGTAGTAGGGATTAAGTGTGGATTCATACCCAGCGAGGGAGATCCCTTGAATGGTGCTTGAGACTGAGTAGGAGGCAGCTGCAGAGGACGATGGGGCAGCCGGCCACGCTTCTTCGGTTGGGGGGAACCGAGGAAATTCCTGATGGAGTCTTCTATTTTTCAGCTAGGTCCACGGGTGCTGTCATGTTGTGTGGTTCAGTGGATGCCTAGTTCCAAGGCTGGTCGTCCTGGGAACCATGAGGTTGGGTCGCCGCTTCCTGAACTGGGCGCTGTTTATGAGTTTTGCCAAGTAGGGGGCAATCTTTGTATAAATGACCAACCTTGTGGCATCTCTGATAGTAGAATGGCACTTCGTCATAATCGAGCATCTGTCTACTGGTGTTGTTCTACCACTGAATTTCAATGTGTTCGAGTAATCCCTCCAAGAGATCCAGGTGTACCAGGATCCTGGCATAATCCATTCATCCTGTGGTTACATAAGAGCCATTAAAAGTAATGTAATTGCCTAGGGCATTTCCAATCCTCCTGAAAACATTTTCCGTCGAGAAGTGTAGTGGCAGGCCGAGGAGACAAACCCATATTAGTCCAGAATCAACCCGCTCCCATTCTGGATCAAAAAGAGGTGTCCATCTGCGAAGTAAAACAAGTGCTTGATCGATGTGCCAGACCGTCGATAATACCCAGTTGGTATGCGCAAGACAACTGAAGTGGAAGGTAAGCCACCCATTTACAAATGTCTATACCTTTAGGAGGTCCTTCACATGTTCCCCCCAAACCTCCAATGCCCAATGCTAAAGCTTCTCCACACTGTAATGATGGCCTCGAACCCGACCCACTAGAACCTTCTCTACTGAGACCATGGTGTCCAGGAGCTGAATGTCTTCTTTGAAGTCAAGTAGCATCGCGTTGGTCTGAAGCTTTAGAGTCCTTTTTTTCCTTGAAACCCCAAAGAACCTAGTAGTTGATGACTGTAGTGTCGAAGAAGGGAGTGCAGGTTCCAAGTGAGGAGGATCCCTAATAAGATCACCCTCTGTCGACGGAATAGATGCAAAAAATCCCGAGATAGGCCCAATACCCGTGAAATTTCCCATAGGGGGCACCAATGGGTTCAAGGGAGTCAATTGAGATGGGCCGTTAATAGCAGAGCCCAGGGGTTTATCCGAAGAGGGAAAACTAGCCACTGAAGAGGTACGATTTGGGGTATTCTCGGCTTCTAGCACATGTCTGAGAGGGTTAGTTAGGAGGTCAGTGAAGGTTAAGGAGTGCGGCGAGTGAGGTTGGGAAATGAAATCTGGAGGAGATGAGGCATCCTCTAGTAGGGAAATAGGTGGAATGTGAGGGTGAGAAATGGGAGGGAGGGCGTCATTTTCGTTGGTTAGATCGGACATAAACGGGAAAAAGCCAGCGGCAATGGTCCTAGTGGGGGTCCATAATGGCACATCCTCCGAAGGATCCGCGAATTCTCCAAGTTCATCCATAACTGTCTAAATAATCCGATAACAGCTACCAGAGGGGGACAAATGCAACTGCAAACGGTGAGGGTTAGTGGTTAGTTGTTGAGAGGGAAGCATAGCAGGAATAGTTTAAGCCACAACGGCAGGGAAACGGTGGAGAGGCTCGAGGCCAGGGAGCAAGAGGGGAGATTGAGGACAGGTTACGGGGGCAGATGGATACGAGCAACAAAGGTTGATTTCTGCAAGTCTGTGTAGCGACGAAGCTCATAGTCGGCCGCCATTTCCTGTGGTCTTCTCAGCATCACACCTTTCACTTGTGAAAGAACCAGTTATCCTTTTGGGTTTATTAATCCCATGGGTTTTTATTATAATAACTCTTAAGTTTATAATGACAAATGTTTAAAGAAAATATTATAAAATGAAGGGTTTATTAATCTTTAATGGATTAGAATATTAATATCATAAATAGTTTAAAATTATGATAATTTTTTTAATCAAAATGCACTTATAATTTGTTAATTTTGGTAAATAAAATTTGTTTGGTTGTTCTATATATAATACTTACTACCTAAATATGCCGATAAGAGTTGTGTAGTTACATCTACTCTTTAAGTTCTTGAAATTAAATTTAGATGAATGAGAAAACAAACAATACTTTTAATCACTTAAAATATTAAAACAAAACAAAAATTATAATAAAATTAAATATAGTTCAAATATATTGTTTAGTAGTTAAAAATATATTTATATTTTTAATAAAAAAATTAGAGTTTTATAAATTTTAATAATAAAAATCTACACAATTTTCCACCTATATAATAGATGGTTAAAATATTAGAAATAATTTAAATGTGTTAGACAACTATCTGTAATTCTCCGTCATAAAATTATACCATTATACCACATAGTTAACACCATTATATCAAGTAATTAAATATTCAAATGGAGCAACTTGCAAATCCAAAATTACCTTTATAAATTTTAATAATAAAATCACAATTTTCCACATATATAATGATGGTTAAAAAATTAGAAATAATTTAAATGTGTTAGACGACTATGTGAAATTCTCCGTCATAAAATTATACCATTATACCACATAGTTAACACCATTATATCAAGGAATTAAATATTCAATTGGAGCAACCTGCAAATCCAAAATTAAACTAATTAAAATAAACCTTTAAAATTTGTCAAACCTTGAAAATATGTCAAGATATACCAATCTCAGAATTCTGTCGAAATTTTCCTTTCAATTCATGAATGTTTGTCAGAATGGGGCAATCCAATTACAGAATTCTATCAAAATATAATTAACGATAAATGAAGGATTAAAAAAAATACTACATCCAAAACAAGGGGTAGCTTTCCATCGCGGTTTCATGCAGACATTGCAATCCTTCTCAGGGGACCTTACCGGTGGCTACGAACACCAGAGGCACGCACGCATATTCATTCTACGCTGTTAACAACTTGGAAAGGGCGGCGAGGCCATACCTGTATGGCTTCAACTCTACAACTCCCCCATCGTAAGACATCGTAGGAAGACTAAATGCCATGATGTAACTGGTAGAAGAAGATAACAAAAGAATGTTGGAAAATTAAACCCAACTACTAACAGCAGCCATACTTGTGTCACATGAATTTTTGCAGGTAGAGATTTGCATGCGGAAGGGCTGAAGTTCTGAGCACAAGTATAACGTTCAACATTCCCCAACATATAAGATAGTTAAATCACATAATGAAGAGTTGGTAAATGTGTATGGGCAAACATTTACTGTGCAACTTTTACTTACAATCCCCAACTTCTGCAAGTTCAAAAAATCTCAATTGTATAATCGCCCATCGCTTGTCTTGTCATGAATTAATGAGTCAAAGTTGTATGTTTAGATAAATATGAGTGTAAACGTCATTTGTAAGAGATAGAGGAGTTGAGTGTGTAAGTTTTAGAGGTAGTGAGGAGAAAATCGTAGACGGAGTTTTAAACTTTCATGAGTAAATTTACAGCAACCACATTGTTTTACTTTGTTTTGCCGGTGAGTAAATTTATGTGTTTTATTTAAGCCTCTGTCCAATTGCGATTTGCTTGCCCCAACTGAAGATTTTCTTAATACAACTGATTTGTTGAGGAAAACTCCTATGCAACCTTGGTGACCTCAATAACCTCCAATTTATCATGCTAATGTATTTACATAGTTTTATAATATAATCCAAAGTTATGGTTTATTACGATATAGTTTTAAACCTTCATGAGTAGATTTACCACAACCACATTGTTTTACTCTATTTTGCCGGTGAGTAAATTTATGTCCCATTGTGATTTCCTTGAAAATTTTCTTGCTACAACTCATTTGTTGAAGAAAACTCCTTTGCAACGGGTGGTGACGAGTAAGATGATTTTGTTTTACTTGGAGCAATAACCTCCAATTTATCATGTGAATGTATTTACATATGTTTTATAATATAATCCAAAGTTATTGTTTGTTGTGATATGGTTTTAAACCTTCATGAGTAGATTCACTGCAACCACATTGTTTTACTCTGTTTTGGGGTGAGCAAATTTATGTGTTCTATTTAAGCCTCTCTCCAATTGTGATTTTCTTTCGTGCCACAACTGAAGATTTTCTTGCTACAACTAATTTGTTGAAGAAAACTCGTCTCAACTCATTTGTTGAAGAAAACTCCTCTCCTCTGCCCCTATAAATTTTCCAATATAATATCAAAGCAAGTTAAACTTTGTTAATGTAAAAACAAGTGTTTTTTCTAGCAATTAAAATTGTTTTGATGGCACATTTTCGAAGCGTATTTACCAATAGGTAGAAAGACTTTTTTTATACTTAGAAATGGCAACATCAAGTACAAGCTCGACTAATTCTCAGATACCTCAATTTAATGGAAACAATTATGATTATTGGGCTATTACATTGAAGACCCTGTTTTCTTCTAAGACATTTGGGATTTGGTGGAGAATGGTTTTCAAGAACCAGCAAATGTAGCAGTATACAATGCCTTGTCTTAGGTAGAAAGAGATTTGTTAAGGGACAACAGGAAGAAGGATGCAAAATCCCTCTTCTACATTTTTCAAGCAGTTCATAAAAGTATTTTTCCAAGAGTTGCAGCAGCAACGAAGTCCAAGCAAGCATGGGGCACCCTCCAGACAGCCTACCATGTTGAGATTTTCTGTTTGAGTCAAATAGGCAAAAATCTCTGAAGGATGACAACAATAGGGATTCAGTTCCTAGATTAGCTCCAGGTTGTTGGGAGGGAGTTAATGCCTCCTATATTTGATGTGAAGGAGTTATGAGGCTGTTAGATTCTCTATGCTATATAACAGGCAATCATTCGGATGATTTTCTAAGAGAGTGTGAGGGTTTCTTGATGTAATCTCCAAATTTGATTAATATATTCCTGATGCCTATGTTTGGTGGACGTAGCCCAGATTGGTTGGGTGAACCACGTTAAATATTGTGTTTATGTGCTTGATTGAATGCTGTGTGTTTCATGTATTTGTTGTGCACCTGATCCAACAATTGGTATCAGAGCATGTTGGAGGTGCTAGAGGTGTTGCCTGGAGAAAAGCTGAGCTTGAAGCCGAAGGGGCGTATTGCTTTTGCTGACTGGCGCGTGAAGAACAGCAACAATACCTGCGCGGAGCCATGGAGCACGCTGTTGACCTGGTATGTTTTGCTGGTGCGTAATAATACTGCTACTGCATAATATTATTAAATGGTGCGTGGACTGTTTTAAATGTGCGGGAGAAACCTGCATAGTTTGTGAAAGCATTGTGTTGTGAATGTTGCGTGGATAAACCTACTTAATGTTGTGTATGGTCTACAAACGCCAGGAGTATGCAAAGATATGAAAACGGTTGTTTGATAAAGCATGTTGTGTATGGTCTACAAACGCCAGGAGACGGGAAATTCCCCTCGTGGTTATGTCCAGTGCGACGTCATACCTGTTTATATTCTTTGGATTTAAATCAGAATTTTTCTTTCGGTGGCTCAGCAGTAAATAATACCATGTTCTCATTCTTTGTTTTCAAATGGGCATAACCATGCAAAATATCAAGAAAATAATAGGAATCAATTCAGTTCTATTAGGGTTGGGTACGGGAGACGAAATGTTTAAAGCGCAGTTATAAAAACCAGCGGTGCCCGTTATTCCATTGTTTGTTTTAAAACAAAACAGTGACTCCTTTTGAGTTTCGTTGGCAGCGTTCAAGTTTTTTACATGGAACAGCGCAGTTATAAAAAAACGCAGGGGTAGTCTACGAATTTTACATGACAGTCAGTCAGTTTTTTGTTTCAAAAATGCAGTGTGATTTGGATACAACCCACAGTCATTGATTTAAAAAACGCGGTTTAATAGAAGCGCAGTTTTATAAATTCCGTTGATTTTCAAGAATAGGGTCCATGATTGAGACTAGAAAGAAAAATTGATAAACACGCATTTTTTGGAATTGAGTGGTACAAATAAAAAACAACAAGTGTAAACAAGAACTTTTTTTTTTTTTGTGAAGAGCAAACAAAAAAAAAAAAAAAATTGTGAAGTGCAAAAGACAATTTTGAAAGGCATAGGCAGATTTTTTGTGTAAAATCAAAGGCAAAGGCAATTTTTTTTTATTGTTGGTTGGATATTGGAGATTATTGTGTTTTTTGTTGATACAAATGGCGAAAACTCAAAGTGCCCGGTTTGAAATTGAGAAATTTAATGGTAAGAATAATTTTGAGATCTGGAAAGTGAAAATGCATGACTTGCTTGTCCAACAAGGCGTGGTAAAGGCATTGATGGGTAAATCCAAACAACCTTACAACATCACAGACGATGAGTGGGACGAAATGGATGAAAGAGCTGTATGTGCCATTCGATTATGCCTGGCAGACGATGTCTTGTTTAATATTGTGTCGGAGACAACAGCTGCTGGTTTGTGGACGAAACTGGAGAAACTGTACATGACCAAATCCTTAACCAATAGGATTCTCCTGAAGCGACAGTTGTACGGTTTGAGAATGAAAGAAGGTACATCGATTGCTGATTATTTAAATGCTTTTAATACTCTTCTTGTGCAATTACAAAGTATAGAAGTAAAAATTCCATCGGAGGATAAAGCTATTACTTTATTGTGCTCGTTGCCCGAATCATGGGATCATTTTGTTACTTCTATAAGTCTTAGTTCATCAGAAACTATTGAGTTTGATGATGTAGTTGCATCCTTATTATCGGAAAAAACAAGGAGGAAGTCGCATTCTGAAACCTTTACATCAGAAGCTATGATGGTTAGAGGTCGTTCGAAAGAAAGATGCCCCAGGAAGCTGAGCAACTCACGTTCAAAGTCGAAATGTAAGAAGAGTAAGCTAAAGTGCTGGTTTTGTGGCAAATCAAGGCATTTAAAGAAGGACTGCTGGAAGCAACAACAACAAACTTCAAAAGCAGAGTCTTCGACAGAGAAGAAGGAGGCAAATACGACAGATACAGGTTCGACATCAGGTTCAAGTATGAGTGATGAAGTTTTATCAGTTAATGTGTCAAATCATGGTCAACATTGGTTGTTAGATTCCGGGGCATCAAACCACATGTGTATCCATAAAGAATGGTTTAAGGAATATAAATCAATTAATGATGGAGTTTTGTACATGGGTAATGATGTAACATGTAATATTGTTGGGATTGGAAGCATACAACTACAAATGTTTGATGGAACAACTAGAATATTAACTGATGTGAGGCATGTACCAAATTTAAGGAAAAACTTGATTTCATTAGGAGCACTTGATTCAAATGGGTATAAAACTGTAATTCAAGGTGGAGTAATGAAAATTTATAGAGGCATTTTACTAGTTATGAAAGCTAAGAA